>APFE030492806.1:14860-48071 GCA_000404065.3 Pinus taeda | reverse complement strand
ATACGCATTTATCTTTGAGGCCTATTTTATAGAACATTTCCTAGCTAGTTTTGTTGCAGAAATTTTGAAATTCGGCTTGGTGGAGGTCCAACTCAGCAAGGTTGACTCCAAATTGATTTGGATAATAAATATTGATTCATATTCTCTAAATTCCCATAATTTACTCTTCAGTTTCATCATTTTTAGTGGGTCAGAAATCAAATCCTAGATAATAGGATATGGACAGATTGTTCAAATATTTTATTCCTAAAGTATTTTTATAGGAATCTATCTTCAACAAAGGATGGATTTCGACTCCCCATACTAGGATTTGATATTTGGGAATTCAGGAGGTGGCAACATGAGAAAAAAAAAAATTGAAGACTTCTTTTTCAAATATGATTTGTCAAGTATAGTCAACATACCATACTTTTATGAATGACAACTCAACTCAGCTAGATTATGTGGAAGCATTGTGTTAAGATATGTGTCAAGTATTTCTCAGTAGTTGATTTGTATTAGGAACTGGATTTTAAACCTCTCATTGTATATATTCATAGGGATAGATGAGAAAGAGAGGGATCGATGATGTGAGAAGGCCACTTTATGTAAATTTTTATCCAGTTAATATACATTTGCAGCATACTCTGTTTTTCTACCTGAGATTCAGTTTTGACTTTATGTTTTCTTATCATGTTTTTATGTTGTTGTTAGTGTTCATAGCATCGACTTGCTCCAACTTCCTTCATGTGTTTTGTTTTACTGTAAAAGTTTAATTCACTCAATTTCAAAGCCAAAAATGCCTCAACTTCCTTTAAACACTATTGTTTGTAATTGAATTTTCTCTTAACTAACTCCATGCCCAATGGTGGCAGCCATCACTCTCTTTCACTTGCAAAAATCACATAAAAATCCAGAGTTAGCCATTTGAACTGTGAGTTTTATACAGTCAATTTCATAAATATTTTGAAAGAGCCCTCTCAGATTGGAAGGGCTAACTTCTAGTCAAAATTTGGTTTGAAATAGTTACACTTGGTTGGAGGTTGACACAACCCAACCTGTTCTATCCTAGTGATAATATTTTGGCACCACTGCCGGGGAGTCGAAAAGCTCCATTTCTCTATTTTATTTGAGTCTCTTGATTCTAATTCCTAAGGGTAACATGAAATCAAAGTTTTTTTATGGTTGTGATATTACCCTGGCGACTCCAATCTCAAAAGATACAGAAGATCAAAGCTTCATGGTGACTCCACTGCTTGAAGATCGGTAACTTGAAGAAGTTCCAAGATGAGTTCTATTGCAAGAAGAAATGCCAAGTATGCTCCTATGGATCGGTATCCCATCTATGGTTTTCCAAATCCTATGCCTTGTGTTGATTTGTCAACCCATATTTCCATTTTTAAAGATGAAAATAAATATGATGTTGGTCTGCATTTGGTTAAATTCCATATACATGTATGTAGATTGAGGGTTGAGTTTCCTGAGAATTGTCTCATGAAGATGTTTATGGCTACCCTAGAAGACAAAGCTAGAGTGTGGTATGAAGGGTTGCCATCAAGAAGCTTGTGTTCTCTTAAAGATTTCCATAGAATATTTTTGGACATTATGGGAAGTCTCATCCTTCATCACCACTATTTCAAGACTATTGTAATTTTTGGAAATGTTTCATTCAATATCTCAAAAGTATTAATGATGATGTAGAATGTATGGACGATGATGAGATATTAGAGGAACATTATGAATTTTCTTCACAAGCTAGTTGTCATGATGATCAAGAAGTTTTCCAACAAGAAGTTGTCTCTTCTTTAGTTGAATATGAAATGGATAAACAATTTGACAGTCAAGTCATAGTACATGAAATCCATGAGGATTTGTAGCCTTGTAAATCTATATGTAGTCAAAGGTATGAGCCAAATCATTCAAATTATTTTCCAGCCCATTACTTTTCTAAGATTTTATGTCAAGAAGAAACTCCTCAAGGTTAGGCTATTGAAAATACATGCATGAAAATTATGAACAGTGAGGTAACATGTGATGAAAGTTGTCTACGTAGACAAGAACTTTTTTCCATTGAAAATCATAATGATGTTGTCTTGTTTAAAGTGCATGAAAGTTAACTTTTAGCTAAACTTGAGCTACATAAAGAGATGAATATATACGTTTTACCTATTCTATTTGGGGATCATCAAAATGACATGGATGATATGCATAAAGTTGTTTGTATAGGAGTTGTGAGTGTTCAAAATCAAGATGACATTCCTCAAGCAAAACTACCAAAGTTTATATCTGATTTGTTTGATAAGTAAAATATTAGTTTCATTTTATGTGATCTATGGCAGGGCATAACTCATGTTTCATTTTATGTGATCTATGTAAGAATCTGGTGAAACCAATATAAGCGTAATGAAGTGGTGCTTGCGTGCATATTAGAATTTGGTAAAACCGTAAAGGGTAATTAAAATGCTTGAATTTATATGAGTTATTGCAAATATCATCCCACATAATTAAATTAATAAAACATGCAAAGTGTGTGGAGGGGGAAGAATTTAATTAAAAGAGGATCATTGTCGAGTGCAAAGGATTCAATTAAAATATAATCTCTTTCATCGTCTCCTCCAAAGGTTGGATTTAATATCGTAAACTTTACCTACATCATCACGGTAGAAATTAATTATGTGGGGAAGAACAAAATTAATTAGGTATGTATGTGGGCCTCGCTTAGAGTCAATGGAAGGGAACATTATAAGCTACATTGGTATGTTGGGACTAGTACAAATACCAAGGTCTCGGTTTGTGGAGGGATTTTTGGTTTTTTCTCTCCGTAGATCATCTATGTTTATAGAGATTTTAAGACTCTTACTAGGGTTTTTCTGGTTTGTCACGGAGAAATATTGTTGAAATTTGGTACCGGAGGACAGGTGGTTCCCTTAGGCTTTGATCTTTGGCCTAGGGAAAAGTGTCAAAAAGATTTTAATTTTTTTCCTAAAGTGACTTTATAATTTTTATAAAGTTAAAATCTAATTTAAAAGTGACTTTAAGTGATAAAGTTACTAAGTCTAATTTTAAAGTGACTTTTATAAAGTCAATGAAAAATTAGAAAGGAAAAGTGACTTTGGAAATAAATGACTACGTGGGTCTTTATTAAAGTGGGGTGAATTAAAAAATAGAAAGTGAGATTTAAATGTGCATTTAATCTCAACCATTGATCTAAATCTATTTCAGCCATTGGATTTAGAGATCCCCCAAAAGTCACTTGGATCACCCAAAAGTCACTTGGAGTTATATTAAAGGAGGAAAAGGAGGAAAAGATCATTCAATTCTTTCATGAGCAAATTGGGAGAAGGAGAGCAAGAGAGCAAGGGAGATTTCTGGACAAGAAGGAGAAAGAGGCAGCAGTTTGGCACACATACCAGGCAGCTCTTCAGCAAAATTAGAACAACAGAAAGACAAGCAGAACAGTAGCAAGAACAAACAGAAAAAGCTGATTTTTTTGCTGAAAACTGAGAAGTTTCCAGGTGGTCCGTTGGGCTGAAAACGGATAAGTTTGCTTGCTGAAAAAATTATTTTGCTGTAATTTTTTGCTGAAATTTTCTTGGTGTAAAAAGACATTTTTCAGAAATAAAGAAGAGCTCTCAAACTGGTTTTCCCCAAGAGTTGTAGGGGGTTTTTCCAGGGTCACGTTGACAAAAAATATCAGTGTTTTAATGTGTTTTAATGGCTGTTTATTACTTCTGATTTTTATTTCTGCAATTTCCAACATTATGTAAATTCTCCAGAATTTGTTTTTTCAGCAAATTTATCTTTTTCAGATTGTTGAATGTATGGTTATGGGAAAGGGCATTTAACTGCATGGGAGAAATAAGGAGAAACTGAAAATCGGGGTGGGAAAACAGAAATTTTAACATGATACAATTGCTTTCATAGATGGAAAAATTATAGTATGGGATAAAAACTCAAAGCATAGAAGATGCAAGGATGATTGAGATCCGTGAAGGAAGATTTTACATATTGTTAACTCCCTTCGCTCCAACGTCGGTTCACATTTAATTCAGCCCATGTGAACTTTGGCATAGAAGATTTGGTCATCTTTACTACAAAATCTTACCAACCATAAATTTTATGGTGAATGATATCCTTGAATTAAAATAAGACAACGAAAGAGTAAGCAAGGGATGTGCATTGAGTAAAAACACCAAGAGACCATTTGGAAGCAGTGCTTCAAGGTCAAAATAAATTTTGGATCTCATTCTTTCCAGTGTCTGTGGTCCTATGATACCATGTAACATTCATTGATTACCATTGAAGGAAAACTTGAGTTTATTTAATGAAATACAAGGATGAAGTATTCATCAAATTTCAAGAATTCAAAGCTTAATTAGAGAACCAAACATAAAGGAGAATCAATATTTTAAGGTCTCATAATGGAGGACAATACACATCAAAGGAAATTATAGCCTTCAATAAGGAGTTTGGGATTGAGAGGGAGCTGATAGTCCCATATAATCCTGAGAAAAATGGAGTTGCAAAACAAAATAATCGATCCATTGAAGAAAGTGTAAAAATCATGCTACATGATCAATATTTGCCAACATTTTTGTGGGGTGAAGCTACTAAGATAGTTGTATACATACAAAATCAAAGTCCCCACAGAGCACTAGATAACATGAAGAAGCATTCACTGGGAAGAAACCAAGTGTGGACCATCTCTGAATATTTGGTTGTCTTGTCTATATTCATATATCGAAAGACAAAAGAAATAAATTGGATCCTTCATGCATGAAAGGAACATTTGTTGGCTATAGTAATACTTCAAAGGCATATAGGATCTACGTAAAAGAAGGACATCAAATAGAAGTTAGTCGAGATGTGATATTTGTTGAAAGTGTTGCATTCAAGAAATAAAAGGAACTTTTGATGGAATCTGAAGATGAAGAACTTCTTGTATTTGAAGAGGAAGGTACAAGGGAGAAAGAATAATCAAATCATGAAGATGAAGGTCCCATTGAACCAGTGCAACTAGTGGCCATCCTTGAAACTTGAAAGAGACTGAACTGGTTGAAGTCTACTCTACTAAATGCATAAGGTCATGGAGCAGTCAAAGGCACATTTAGGAAAAGTAAGAAGCCCAAAAGATATTATGGATATGCAACCTATATGATAAAACTGATAGAAGCAGAGCCATCCACCTTTGAAGAAGTTGTCACACACCAAGAATGGAAGGATGCCATGAATGAATAGTATCAATTGATAATTAAAAATAGAGTTTGGGAGATCGTTCCTAGGCCTGTAGATAAATTTGTGGTAACTTCCAAATGGCTCTACAAGATTAAACATGCATCTGTTGGAAGTATTGAAAAATACAAGGCAACATTTGTGGCTAGGGACTTCTCCCAACAAGAAGGCATCGACTATGAAGAGACATTTTCACCCACAACAAGGTATACAACGATACATTCGTTGGTCTCTTTGGCAACATCGATGGGATGGAACATCCACCAAATGGATGTCAAGACTACATTTTTGAATGGCGCCATCGATGAAGAAGTATATATAGAGGAATCCTTGGGATTTGAAGTCAAAGATAGAGATAATTATGTTTGCAGGTTGAAAAAGACATTATATGGCCTTAAGAAAGCACTAAGGGCATGGTATGCTAGGATGAATGCATACCTACAAATGTTGTGCTTCACAAAGAGTTTTGTTGATTCGAATATCCATATCAAGGTTGTGAAGAATGAACCTGTTATGATTCTTCTATATGTGGATGATATTCTATTGACAGGTGTGGAAGGTCGAACCCAAAAGTGCAAGAAGCAACTAGTAGCGTAAATCAACATGAAAGATCTAGGGCTGATGCATTACTATTGTAATGTCCCCATTTTTATTTTTCTCCATAGTACAACCAGAGTGGATTTCCAGGGCAGGGGATGGTCAGGTCAGTGGAGCAGGTTTATGTCATCATGGGTCCCGATGGATTTTTGAGGAGTTTTTATGGGGTTTGATGGCATTCGCTTGGCATATTCATCATCATAAGCAATTCCACACATCTTGTTTTTGGTTCTGTGACTTTCTGATAATTCCTATAAAATGGGGTTACTATTGGGCATAATTAATTACGCTCAAGGTGGCATTCCGAGAGGAATATTTGACAAAACACCTTAGTGTAATAGCTTGTTGGAACCAAAATGAGAAGATCTACAGGATGGGATGCTGAGAAGTGATTTCTGGTGGCCGAAGAGAGTATGGTGGGCAATTTATCATTTTCCTTGATTAAAAATGACTTTAATTAGTCATTTTATTAAGGAAAAATAATTAATTGGAGGAAATGAGCCAAAAGAGATTTAAGTGAAATAAAATAAAATTAAAAGGTCACTTAAGATAAAGTCAATAGAGGAGCTTCTAGAATAATAATAAAATAATAAAATAAGATGCTTCTAGAGGCTTGGAGATCTATCCATCAGATCTATAAAAGAGGAGGAGGAGGTCTTTTGGAGACATCTCAAATTTGTGTATTGTCTTTGTGGTGAAGTTTTGAGAACTTGGTTCTCTACTTCAGTAGTAGCGTCGGGACAGAAACCCTAAAGTGATTCAATGAGAGTGGGAGAGCACCCATCTCCTCTCTTTGGTGGATCCATTCAAGATTCATAGGTTGTAGTTTATTGATTTTCAATTTGTTTTGGAGGCCAATTGCAAAATTATTGTAGATATATTTGGTGTCATCATCTCAACCATAATCCTTCTCTTGTACTAGCTTATTTACATATTAATAAAATAAGGCTAAGATGTTTTGCATGTTTATATTGTCTATTATTCAGTTGCAGATTCTATTTCCCATTTTTGCCATAAATCTTGTGGTTTAATTTGTGTAAATTGTTTATGGTATTGACTGCTTAAATCTCTGAAGTATTTCTGAGTTGGAATTTCAAGAAACCCTAAATTATATAATTTGGGACATTACAACTATTTGGGATTGGAATTTTGCAGGAACGTGATAAAATTTATCTAGGTCAAGGAAAGTATGTGATCAAGATGTTGAAGAGGTTTGACATGATGGATTGTAAACCTATGACAACCCCCATGATCACAAACTTGAAGAGGTTAAGAAGTTCCAAATCAAGTCATGTGGATCTCACTGATTTACTTGGTGAATAGTCAACCAAACATATGTTTTGTAGTAAATATTCTTAGACATTTCCAAGTTGAGACGAGCATGATCATTGGATAGTAGCCAAGCATATATTAAGCTATCTGCAAGGAATAATCAACTACTGCTTGAAGTATGATAAGAGTAATGATGTCAACTTGATTGGATATACAAATTCTGATTGGGAGGGCTGTGAGTAGGATGGAAAAAGCACTACTGGAGGATGTTTCAATTTGGGATCATCCACGATCTCATGGATGAGAAAAAAGCAAGAATCAATTGCTTTGATTAGTGCTGAGGTTGAATATATTGCAACATGTGAATCAGAGAAGTTGTTTAGTTGAGGAAGCTATTGTCTGACTTGTTTGAAGGACTAATGGACCCTACAATGATACGTTGTGACAACACCAATTGTATAAGGTTGTTTGAAGACCCAATATTTCATGGAAAAACAAAGCATATAAACAACAAGTATCACTACATTCAAAAGCTAGTGTAAGATGGTGTGTTACAGCTACGGTATATCTCCATTGATGAACAAGTAGCTGACATATTGACAAAATTCCTTCCTAATAAGAAGCTTGTGTATTTGAGAGACAAGCTTGGATTAGTTGATATATCCTCCCTAGTTGAGAGGGAGAGGTAGACACATCATTCTTGTCTTCACTTGAGAAGAAATAATGGAGGATTGGGTAAGCATCTGACATTCGATACTCTTTGAGGATGAGGTAGGGCATCCAATATAGTAGTAGTCGTAGAGGACCAATATTCTTTGAGCACTGGGAATCCAAGATAACAATAGTCTTGGACGGTCATACCCTCTGAACACCCAGATGGGGTATGTAGCTTGAGAGACAATGATGGTGTCTATAAATCATTGGTCTCGACAGTATTGCTCTTTGATCTTGTGGAGAGATAGAGTTGTTAGTCAAATCATTTCTATTTGACAATGTTGGTTGATATGATGTTAAACAGATGGGTCACCAATCCGACTCTTCTTATGGGATCTCTTCAGATTGAGAATGTCCATGTATGATTTATGAAGACCTCCCTGGTTAAGAGGGAGTGTTGAAAAATGTGTAACTAGATTCGCACTTCATAAATATGAAGTGTACTTTTGATTCTTGTATATTGTAAAATGAAAGAAAAAATATTATTGCTATTTTGAAGCATGGATTTCATGCTCAAGGTCTTTTAGTTTAGAGGTCAAGCACACATTGAGTGCTTCTAGGGTTTATCCTAGATCAAAAAGTCAAAAGAGTCATTATCATATGTTGAAGACCCCATCGGGCACATTGTAACTTGTAAAAATAATTATTCTTGTATTTAAAATGAAGTCGACCTATTATGAGGAGCCTTGTCCCTCTTAGAAGCCTATATAAAGGAAGAAAATTGACCTACCTTAGACACACATTCACTTCTCATCATCTGAGCGAAGGAGAAGAGCAAGAAGGCTAGCAAAGAAGGAGAAGGACAAAGGAAAATGTTTATGGGCTAATTCTTTCTCACATGTGCGAAGAAGAAGAGATAGGGTTCATTGCTTCAAGGTCAAAATTCTAAAGTTGCTAGAAGAAGATCAAAGTTACTAGAAGAGGAGCCTACTAGGTCACTCTCTAGCCCTAGAGAAGGAAGAAAGTCAAGCGAAGGTGTTGTGAGGCATTGTAAGTCTAATTTTCACTCACACATGTGGATGCAGTTGCAGTTACTGGGGCCGAAAATTTCAGACATACAATAGAGGCTGGAAATCTGAAGCTGGGGGTCGATGTTGTCTTGCTAGAAGATATTTGACTGGGATTTACTTAGACAAAGGAAGAACATCATCAAGGTCGGACTTGGTCTTGGTCTAGAGTTCTTGGAATTTGTCACTTGATGAATCTATAAGGAGAAGAAAGATTTACAGGTTTTCCTCTCAAGTGGAGAGGTTTTGGCCCAACTTGCATCCTATATCCTATGTTCTTGTGTACTATTGTTCTTCGTGTTTTGGTAGTTGTTTTATGATAATAACAAAGATAATAATAAGAGAAGAAGATAATAAGAAAGAAAAAGAAAAAATACGTCACAAGCAATTATTAACAATAGAGAAATCATCTTAACTATTGCCCTAAAGATTTCTCAACACACTCAAGCTTTGTTACTAAGGTAAGTGCTATTGGGTTCTTCATTTAATCAAGAAGTTTCTTATCAACAAGAAACTTCAATAGTTCCTAATTGTTCATTAAGTAGACAACCAATTGTTCATTCTTCATTAAGTAAATGACCAATTAATTTCATTTCAAAGCCCAATCAAATGAGTTTGGTTCAATCTTCCTCATTCTTCATTAAGTAAACAACCAATTAATCATTCTTCATTAATTAAATGACCAATTACTTTCATTTCAAAGCCTAATCAAATGTGTTCTGTTCAACATAAGTCTGAATAGATGCCATCAAGGAATTTTTCATCTTAAACTTCATGGCACCAATTATCACTCCATTATCACTAGGAAGTTCATCCAATTTTAAGTCATAATTTGTGCACCCAGGCCAAATTCATTGGCTTCATCTTTCCTTTGTTATCACTAGACTCACTACCATCATGCTCTTCCTCTTCTATCATCACCCCCTTCATCTTATTCCTCTTCTATCATTGGCTTCACCTTTCCTTTGTTATCACTAGTCTCACTACCATCATGCTCTTCCTCTTCTATCATCACCCCCAACCTTGTTATTGGGTATATGCATTTGTTACATTTGCCATGGGATTTTCATCAAATACAACGTCCTTGCTAATCACAATCTTCTTATCTTCTAAAGTATAAGCCCGTACACTTTCTATTTCCCATCACTTAGCATGAAAAATGAAATACTTCAAAAGATCCTTTGAGCACACTGCAAGCCATATTTTCTACAACTACGTTATACTTTAAGTCCGAATTTTGCTAAGAAGTATAAGTTGTCCTGCATTTCTTTTTGATTTTATATTCCTTGCAACAATATTGGAAATTCAATAGAGCAAAAATCCATCCACTCTTCTGTGCACACATTCTCAATTCCTTTAGTTGGCTTCCACTTGGTTGTGTTAGATGAATGTCTTTCTTCCCGCTTAAATTCTTGATGTTGATTTGGGGTAGCATCAGATGTGCTCTAGCCATGAAAATTGGTGGAGAGACTAAATCACATGATATCTCCAAGACTCAGAAATCGTTTTGGAAAATTCAATCCGGGTGAAGAATTATTAAAATAATTAATATTTTTAATGAGTTCCTAAGTCTAAACTTGGGAAAATAAAAATATTAAAGGGTATTAATAAAGATAAGGGTGAGCAGCTTCTAAGAGACGAAGATAAAGTGTATTTTAATTTTAGTCGTTTATTACGGACTTAATCTTGACCGTTAAAATAGGGAAAGTATAAAAGGAGGCTTGAGGGTCATTTAGAGATACACTAGAGGGGGACCAATCAGTGCGATTTCTAGAGTGAGGTTTACTAAGAAATTCGAACTAGACGTATGGATTGCAGTGAGAGGCAATGAGTACATAAGTGTTAATTTTAGGTATGTTCTATGCTTAGAGCAACTTATTTCAATTTTCACAATTAGCTCAATATCTTTTCCAGATTAGCAATCACATCATCATTAAATTAAAATACAGATAGAACATAAACATAAATCGCAGAAGACAAGCCAAGACAAGAGGACACAAGATGTGGCGCTAGCCAGGGACAAACCCAAATGTGGGGAAACCCTTGATCAATTCTTCTTTGATGTTCTTGAAGGTTCAACAAAGAAAGTGTGAGAGATAGTACATTTAAAATAGAAGTCAACACATTGACCTATCTAGATCTGAGCATAGATAATCTCCTATAATGATGATACATGAGATCAATTCAAGACGTTCTGCTTCAACTGATTCTACATTTCATCCATTTGTTGCACCTTACCATGTAGCACCATGTTGTAACATCATAGTGTTGGAATTTGATGACCGAGTTGCTCTCATCTGCTCTCATCATCATGCTGCCCATTGTGTTGCATCTTTCATCATCATGTAGCCTTATTCATCATCATGTTGTTCCTTACTTAACGTGCCCATCATACTTCATCATTCCTTCTGCTAAGATCATCATGATGCACATTCGCATTAGTGTCACCTAGACCAAATAACATATCACAAATATCATTCCTTATATACTTATTGATCACTAGGTATAAGCCATATCCCTACAGATTTGACTGTGAGAATTCCAAGATATATATAGTAATCTTTTATACTATAATAGTTATGCAGAGAAGATAGTCCTTCTGCTTTAAACCCTAACCACTGCTAGATCTTTTGTTGAGACTGCTTCAAGAATATCCCCTGTATCTACTTCATCAATGGTATGCCAAGATTGTAGTTTTTCTCATTGAGACTGAGAGGAGGCTAAAACTATAACAAGATAGTGAGAAGACCAAAACTCGATGACTGTGTGTAACTATCTTCATTGACTGTGTATGCATATTTTGGAGTCTCCATTACTTGCATATATGAGTCTTTATAATAGATTTTAGATTGATTGCTGCTCTTGTTTGTGGCTTCATGCCTTGACCCAGTACCTCTGTAGCTTCATAACTTGGTTGTGGCTTCATGCCTTGACCCAATACCTCTATCACTTCATACCTTGGTTATGGCTTCATATCTAACTGCGGCTCCTTCATCATTCTACATTTCTTTTGACTGTGTATGCGTTATTCATTGACTACGTGGGATCTTGATGGTAGTTTCATAACTGTGGCTAACTATATCATTGTTGCTACCATGCTATGCCTGCAGCTCTACTGTTCTTGTTATCACTATGGCTACATACCTTGGCCAACATTGTTTGCGTATAAAGTGTTCTATTGCTCACGGATAGATCTTCATGACCTGCGATGGATTAGGGAATCAGATGACTGTAGTTTAGGGTTGCATTTAATACCTTTTCCTCCACTCTGTTTAATACCTTCTCCTCTAAGACTTTTAGGCCAGTGTATTACTCTTGGTGTCTCTCTCCTTCTCCAAAAACCCAAGATGTGGAGAGGAGGAGATCACCTCAAGAATGTATGTGTCAAATGACTTCAAGTCCTCACCAATTTATAGTAAAATGTAGATGATGAATAGACACAACTATTGGGGTTCTGAGCCTACTCAAGTTGCTGGCGGACTTGAAAATTTGACTTATAACATAAATAAATTCATAAGTCCATAAATACTTGACAGAATCAGATGATCTTCAAATCAATTATACACCTCTCGATGAGAGGGATCCAATAAAAATATCAAATGTAATAAATAAGATGACACACATGGAGTTTGGCCCTAGTTACCAATTTTAACAAGAAAATATGGAAGAGTTGACTAGTTAAGCAGATGACCCCACTTTTTGAGGAGGTAAAAAACACTTCATTTTCTATATCTTTTGTTAACAATGATTACGACTCTTTTGCATATTTTGAGAAGCATACCAAGGTGATTGGTATGAATTTCTTAAAAAATATATGTTACAATAGAGGTGGCCTTGGAGTTAATGGTCAAGGCATCATCAATCTTCTTGAGGTAACGAGAGAGACTCATAATCAAGGATTAGCATATACTCAAGAAGAAATTAGAGAATGATCCAAAGTTGCTAAATAAATAAAATCATCAAATATTGAGGTTGTATCAAAGGGACTCTTGAAAATTAATGATGCAACTAGTCATGACGGTAATAATGGTAACAAGTTGTCTTCATGTTGGGTGATTTAGTTGTAAGTTAAATCCCTTTCATTAATTGTCAACCCAGGGTTCGTAGAGCTTGTGAGGTATACTTGTAGTATATGTACTAGGTTGCTATATATCATAATAAATTAATCTAATGTAGTTAAAGCTAATTACAACACAAATTAAATCAATCTAATCCAATCCAAGCCAAACACAAAGAAATTGAAATCACACTTGCATAAAGGAAATCACACTTGCTTGAAATTCAAAATCACACTTGTATAAATGAAATCACACAAAACTTTCATAAATGAAATCACACTTGCACAATTGAAATCAAATTTGTTGCATTGAAATATACCTCACACATGCTAAAATTAAATCACACTTGTTGAAAGTAAAAACAAACTTGCATAAAAAGAAATGAAATAACAAAAATATACTATGTTACCAATATGTAGAAAGGCGTGCAAACTGTGGTTGATGGTAGCCTTCCTTTCATCCCCAAGCACACTAAACAAACTATCACATCTTAGAGATCAAAGTGGTAGTATGTATTTCATAAAATGATTTACAAAATATTACAAGAATTCTCTATCCTCCCTTTACAAATCACATCTTGGATGGAACATGGAAACGCCAACTAGCAACTAACAACTAACACTAACACTCACAACTCCTAACTTGCATCTAGCATCTTACAACTTACAATTAACAATTGAAAATCCTTTCTATGAACGGTGCACTCCTATTTATACAAAATTTGAGGATAACTAAACAATAAATATAGATCCTTATATCTCTAATAAATCCACATTTATCTCTTTGTGGTTACAACTAATCACCTAAAAACATAAGATACAAATCCTATTATCCATGATTCTTCTCCTTTGAATGTGCATAGTTAATGATCCACATGTTCTACAATTACTCCAAAAATATTCATGGGTTGGAATTTGAAATTCGAATTTGTGGTTCGGTGGCCAAGTAGGACCCTTCTAGAATCTCCAAGTAGGCCTAGAATATCACAAAAGTCATAACACTTTTAGCTATATCTGAAAATATGTTTATTTTCTAACAATTAATCACAAATTAACTTCTAATACTTAAAAGCAATAACTTGGAAATTAATAATGATAAACACATGTAATGATGAAAATGGTTACTTAATGTAAGATTATGGAGCTATAGAGTTACAAAATGAGGGTAAAATGATGGAAATGAAGGTTAAAGTGGATAACATGTTGGAGACCCAACATAACCCCAACTGAAGATGTTGCATGTCCTCATGAAACTATTGCATTGATGCCTTAATCATAAGATGATCTTCTTAGAATGTTTAGCTTCTATATGAGCTTTGACTTTGTATTGACTCTCTTTCAACTTTGCATAATCATATCATTTGAAAAATTTATTATTTTTTCAAATTGTAATTTGAAATACATTTGATTGCAACATATATTTTTTTATGGTTGGTTCTTGTGTGACAACCAAAATTTTATGAGAATTGGTTCTTGTGTAACAATTCTTTTATTATTTTTGTTGCATAAAAATAATTGAAAACACAGAGAATTCCTTTTTAAGTCCCGCAGTGACTGCAAACCATTTAATGTTCTCGTCAATTGATCATTGCGAAACATATAAACTTTTTGAATCAAAATGCAATAGCAGTTGATTTGGGAAAAATATGTTGGTTATGATGAAATTAAATTTGACATGTGGCATGAAATATGAATATCCCTTCCCTCCAACTTAAGGTGTTTTAAATGAAAAATGAAATATGAAAGTGGTTAGGGACTTTCCAATGTCACAATTTTAGCATTTAAGGAACTACACGATTAAAGCTTAGAAAATTACATACCTTCACTTACCTGAAAATTAGACAAGCTATGTATATCCAACAGCGTGGTTGTTGTTGTTGGATCATGGAATATGAAGTAAAAGAATCTGATCTTGCTTCTTCTTTGTCTTAGTTGTATGAATTGAGGATGAGATTGGAATCTTTATTGCTATGTCTGCTGAATTTTGAATTGAGTCTTGTCGCAAACTATTGAAATAATGTAGTCTTCATTTTTTCAACTCACTGGCATAATTCTTATCTATGTGAATAAATGTGTCGATGTTGAACATAGAAAATAAATTGTTGGATTACTGGCCATTAATGAATGTCATTATCCAACACGAGGCTACTCACCATTGATGTCAATGAGAGTCAAGATGCCTAAGTATATCTTACTAGGTACGAATAGATGTGTTGTAGTCGAGTCAGCTAGAAAATCCAACAATAGGGAATGTTGATATATTACCAATGTTTATTGGCGAGAGAGCTTACCATTAAGGCATGCAAACCTCAAGGTACTTGTAATATCTCTAGTTTTAATCCCATAGGTTGTGTCGGAGTCGATTAGTCAAAACTTGTTAGAAGGGAGGCTTTATTGAATCCTTCGTCATCTAATGTGACTATGAAATAATAATTTGAAAGACTCTAGATCGAAAATTTGCATGGAAGCAAGGTTTATTTGACAGGAAGGAAATGGAAAATGGGATGATTCAACTTTGTAAGGGAGCTGAATGACTTTATTTTTGGGTAAAGGGTGAGTGAAAATGAGGCAGGAAAGTATGAAGATTGAAAAGGGAAATGAATTTTTGGTAGTGGGAGATGGATAAATATGGATCAACTATAGGGTTAAAATGTGTAGCAATGGTAAAATTGGTATTTTTTTAGTACAAATGGTGTAGTGTATCTAATTTTACGTTGAATGATCATGCTCTTATGAAAGAAACGATCATTAAAAATGTACTCATGCATATAGTGCTCTTCTTTCATCGTCCTAGAACCTGTAAAAACTTAGCAATTTTTGGAATAAAATGTAAAATTACCAAAAGAGAGAGGTGATTAGTCACTCCTTATTTGATATATACACAAAAAAACTCAAAAATAATACTAATAAAATAATTTCAAGAATGAAAAATTAAATGCATTTTTACGTGATAAGTACCATGGATCACCTATTATTTTTTTGTTGGTGACTTCTTCATTGTGTTTCTAGCCAATTTTGAGCTTCAGACCTCTTATCCACACACCTAATGATTTATCAATAGACCATAAACCAAATTTACATAAGCTAATGAATTGTGTCGATTTTGCAGCTACCAAAAATATGGATTGTTGCATTGCCTCGCTGCTCTTACAACTTACATTTAGACTCAAATGGTTGCCTTTCAATTATTGCAAATGGGTTCTTAATGTTTGCAAGTTTTTATGAAAGTTTAAGTCTATAACTGCATTTGTTCTCTTTCTCGAGCACTCCACGCTTGTCCATGATCCCACAGATCACGAAAATGCTCAAAATTCAAAATTCTTAGGCCCTCTTGAAACCAAAGCCAAAACATATATCTCATCATTCTGAATCCAATGCAATTCATTTCACTAAAATCTGACTTCGGATGCTCGTGAAATCATACTCTGATCATTTTGCAAAATAACTAAAACATTGAAATTTGTGTTACAGAAATGCCCAATTAGCAGTCCTTTTGTTGATTGGGTCATGAAACTTGGAAAGCTTTTATTAGTTATGATCGACCAATATATTGTTTACAATAGGCACTGTTTGACTAGTGGAGACATGGTTTTTTTCATTAGTCAATAGTTTTGCTATGGTGGGCCAAGAAGGAAGTGCCACATCGAGAAACCACTGGTTGCCACATGGCATCGTCACGGTGAAACACATTTGGTGAGAGGGTGAACAACCTCCCACTATTTCAACCCACAACCTCTTGACTAACAACAAAGTACTTTACCAACTCCACTACATTATTACTTATTAAATATAGTTCCCAAAGATTTGCAGACCATTATCATTTTCTCGGTGCACAGATTGGGATTGAGTTGAATTGTAGGCTTATTAATAGTAGAATTGCACAAGAAAATAAAACAATGATATATTTCTCAATTTTTGGCCAAGTGAGGCACAAAAAGAGTAAAAAAAGTGGTTTTCAATAGTGCTGGATACATTGGAGACATTAGCTTTTTTGTTGGACATTTCTAAAAACCTGTAATTATAATTTTGGTTATGAATTTAGATCTCTTATCCAATTTTATTGCAAAATTTTGAAAGCAAACTTGTTCAATTATCTTTTTTGATCTTGCAGGTCATAGAGAGCGCAAGAAAAGAGCATACTCACCAGTATTGAAACTCTTTATTAAAAAACAAAGCAAAAGGATTCTATTTCTAACATCAAATTGTGGCTCTCAAAACTCTATTTGTCTCATTCTTCTCAAATATTCCTTCTCTTTCTACATCTTCCTACAAATGATTCGTGACATGGGTGGTTCTTATTGTACCACCAATAAATAAAATGACAAATAAAATGAAATCTAACTTAAAAACTTTAAAAAAAAGCATCACTAAACTTGGTTTTATTCATTAGTTCTATCATATTTTACTCTATAGGAAATAGAAATATTGTTTCAAGTGTATGCACACTTCGATTGTAACCATGTGCCTAACATGAATAAAAATATATTCTTTCTTAGTTTTGAAAATATATATTAAAGTTCACCAAAGCATGAAAAAATAGTTGTTTTGATAATGCAATTAAGATGTAAGTAAGAATGGAATATTGATGTGACTTGATCCTTGATTGGAACCATTTTTCAATAAGATCATAACATTCCTCATTCGTTATTGGTTTAAGTCACTTTGAATATCCTGCCTTATTATGAATTCCTCAAATTCTAGTATTTTCTCCCCATTAACAATATTGCATGACTATTCAGTCTCTTCAATAAATTGACAAAAAGAATCAAAAGATACTTCAATATCTTCTTATGGAGGGGGAAAGGCAGATAAATTTTTGAATGTAGTTAGAATATACTCTTCCTTACAAGCGGATATCGCAGTTGTTGCTAGGATTCGAGAGAGTTCCTAGAAGGAAATTATTCAAACTCCTTAATTATCTATGAATTACTCCAACTCATTGCTAATTCCTGTCGTGCACACAGATTAGTATGAATTTTTTAAAATTTATTAAAATCGAAAATGCAAAATGATTTTAACATGCTTTTAACCATGCATCTAAAAATCAATGTAACTATAACGAGTTATCTAAACTTCGAAATAGACACCTATGTATACATCCCCAACAGCCACGCCAAAATGTTGGTTGATTTAATTTCAGGTTAAATCCCTGTCATTAATTGTCAACCCGAGGTTAATAAAACTAACAAGATATACTTGTACTATGTGTACTAGGTGCTTATTGATTACAATATATTGATCCAATGCAGTTATAAATAATCACAAAACAAATTAAATCAATCTAATCCAAACAAAACCAAACATAAATAATTTGAAATCACACTTGCATGGAAGAAATCACACTTGCATAAATGAAGTCACACCACACTTTCATAAATCAAATCACAACACAATTGCATAAATGAAATCACACTTGCTGAATTGAAATCACACTCAAATCACACTCACACATGCTGAAATGAAATCACATTCTCTCAAAGGAAAAACACACTTGCATAAAAATAAATGAAATAACAAAACTATACTATGTTACCAATATGTACAAAGGTGTTAAAACTATGGTTGACAGGGGCCTTCCATTCCTCAGAAAGCACACTAAACAAACTATCACATCATGGATATCAAAGTGGCAGTATGTATTTCTTAAAATGAGTTACAAAATATCACAATAATTCTCTATCTTCAATTAGAAATTACATCTTGGATGGAACTTGGAACGTCCAACTAGCAACTAGTAACTAACACTAACACTAACGTCTATCCTGCATCTAACAACAAATAACAATTGACAACCCTTTGTATGAAGGGTGCACTCTTATTTATAGAAAAAATGAGGATAAATATATAATAAATATAGATATTAAAACCTCTCATAAGTCCACATTTATCTCTTTGTGGTTACAATCAATCACCTAAGAATATAAGATACAAATCCTCTTATCTATGATTCTTCTCCTTTGAATGTGCATAATTAATGATCCACATCCTCTACAATTACTCCATAGATATTGCATTGGAATTTGAAATTCGAATTTGTGGTTGGGTGGCCAAATAGGGCCCTTCTAGAATTTCCAAGTAGGGCTACAATGTCACAAAACTCATAACACTTCTAGATATATATGAAAATATGTTAATTTCCTAACATTTAATCACAAATTCACTTATAATACTTAAAATCAATGACTTGGAAAATAATAATGAGAAACCCATGTAACAATGAAAATGGTTACTTAATGTAAGGTTATAGAGCTATAGTATTGCAAAATGAACGTAAAATAATGGAAATGAAGGTAAAAGTGGATGGCATTTTGGAGACCCACCACTCCACAAAAAGTTTAGTGGTTCAAAAGAAGACCTAAATCGAATACTCTTCAAAATCTGAACCGGAGGATAATGGTAAAAGGTACAAGTCTCAAGAATATTCTTTCAATGATGATTTGAATAAGAAGATACGGAAAATGTTTCCTTATACCTTTTATCATAGGGATGATCATTGTGTGGCTAAGTGTGTAGAGCATAATTCAATGGTTCAGAAAATGGATATGCTTCTTAAGACAAAATAAAAAAAATCTCTTCCATGTTTAAATTCCTTTTTGCCAAAAAAAACACTTGTTTTTGTTTTTGTACCCATTGCGAAATGAATGGCCACCTGATCGGGACTTATCGGGATATGCATCCTTAACTTTGAAAAAAGCCAAGTAAATAGTCTTCGCGAAGATATATGCCAAAGGAATCTGCAAAAGGAGAGCAGGTGTGTTTCAGAAGCAAAGCACGATGAAATCGAATTAAATCAGGATCCTTTAAAATGGATTGCTAAAAAATGGCTAGAATTTTTACATATTTAAAATTTTCTTACTGCAGTAGCTCCGAAAAATATAGATATATGTACGTGCAAATTGTGGAATTCATTGAATTGAAACTTTATCGTGAATATTGGTTGTTACCATTGATGAATGAAAAAAAAAGGTAAGAACTACATTGATCTGATGATTATCCAGATAGTTGGTTTTGATGCCGATAGTTTTTATTTCAACGAGATGTTGTTGTCAATGGTAGTTATATTGCTCTGGGAAACATTGTTCTTATATCTGCACATCAAAATCTTGGCACCATAGGAATGGAAGCTTTGTGAAGGCATGGTGAATATATTGTTGCAACATTAATTGCATGAACAATCTGGTGAAATATTACTTCAACAACCTATGATGGAAAACGTTAATGATCGATGGTTTTTGGTTGGGCAAGATTTTTGCATAGATTTTGGGCTCAGTAGAAAATACAAATTAAATGCAATTAGTTACCAGCATGTCCATGGTTGCATATGGTCATGTTTTTACATGGCCCATGCCACAATTAATGTTATGTCAAATGGTGGAGTTATTTAATTATGGGCAAACATGTTTAGGGTTGAAAAATGATTTGTGGAGCGGGATATAGTGTGGACGAATGGAAATTTAGACAACGAATATTACCCAAACCCTGACGAAAATAAAACGTTCCATGGTGGCGACATCTATCAACGACTCACGAGTACTCGGCGGGAAGACCCCTATGATCGGCGAAATGTCAACGAAATCTGGCACCGACTGTTACAATGGTGTCATGATAACATAGTCAGCATTGGCATATAGGTTCAACGTAAGTTGGGAGTAGATACACTAGTTGGTAGGTTGAAGATGTCAGGCAAGGATTTTATGATGCCACAGAATCTGGATACGTTGGTTAATTCGATCATTGATCTCATATATGGTGGAGTTAGTTGCGTGGAAAGCTATGCCAGAGATGGATAGAGTTGCATGCCTATGTGGAATTGCATGCTTGAGTGCGTAGGGATTCTCGAGGAAGCATTTCTCCTTTTTTTTTCCTTGCACGTCAAGATAGTCTAAATCTGTGCATGTTTGAAGTGTGCTCACGAGAGATGAATACATCGTTGGTGGCATAATATATTGTTCTTGAATTGTTGCTGACAGGGATACTGGTCATGATGGTCATTGGCAGAGATAAACCAAAGAATCACGGGGATGAATGCGGTTGTTTAGTCAACCATCTTTTATTCTCTTAATTAATGGAGATTTCCTGAATTGTTGCACTTGAAACAATTGACAAATCAAGCGAGAATTTACAAAATTTTCAATGGAAATTACATTTGGAGGCTCGAGAATTGTGCCAGTTTTGATGCATGCCAATTTATGTTATGCAGGTCGTGACCATGATGAATTAGTCTATTTAGCCATTCATGAGGTTCTATGTTGCTTGGTTACTTTCATGGAATGAAAAGTAACTAAGATCACAGTTGAAGGTATATGGTTCTGTCCACAATTTAAAAAAAAAAAAATCAATTTTTTTGAGCTCACAAGTCATGCAGTTTTACAGCGAATGAAGAACTACACTTATATATGGTACGTATTGTGCTAGCATTTATGCTCTTGGTGTTGATATGAAATTTTGACTTTCCCAAGGTAAGAAACTGGGAGATATTTTTTCCACGATGGTCATTATTGGCAGTTACCTAGCATTGATGACTGTTATATTTTTCTGTGGCATTTAACATATGTCTTCCCTCTTTTGAAAGGATATTAATCATGCTCATCATTGGAGAAATATATTGCTCAAAATTGCAAGGTGAAATGTAATATGGTGGACTAACACACTGATGTGCGCACGTGAACAAATCGACCTTTAATGGTAAAAGTACTCGAGCCTCACAAAGGAATTAGAAGTGAAGAATGTGAAGTTCTTAAATCATTTTTTTCTTCGATCAACTTCACTAACCTTCGGTTTCAATTCCGAATTGAGCCTTTATTTTACAGTGTCAAGAATGTCAAGTTCTTAAATCATTTTCGCTTCGATCAACTTTACTAACCTTCGGTTTCAATTCCGAATTGAGCTTTTTTTTACTGTGGTAACGTGCAAGGTTTTCGATGCAATATGAAAATCACTAACCTTCGGTTTCAATTCCGAATTGAGCCTTTTTACTGTGGTAACGTGCAAGGTTTTCGATACAATATGAAAATTATTTGCAGTTGTATATGATGCATGATCCAACTTATCCTGAGAGTTACAATGAAGTTTGGTTCAACTAGATTGCAGACACATTTTCAAAGTGACCTGCTATAGAATGTTGCAAACAAGGGCAGAGTTGCAGGTCATGGCTAGATAAGAGCAATAAAAGCATATATTTTTGTCTCTGGAATCAAACTCTGCCTATTTCTGCCGAAAATCAATGTCTTGATATCATAATCAATTTCAACTTCTTCATATTTTGGGCAACCAAAATTTTTCCTCCGCGGGGAGCTATTGTAGAGGAGGGAGGATCTGGTCACGAGTTTCCAAAGAGTAACATGCCAAATAAAAATTCAAAGGAAGATTGGTTAAGGGGAAATTATTTAAATTTCATGATTAGTATTTATTATGAGTATTAAATGGTCAAAGTGCTTAAGTATTTCCCATTTAATTTTTGTAAAATAGAAATTGATTTATGAGAACCATCTCCTTGCTGAAAATACCCACAAGTATTTTACTCATCCATATGGCCTCAGATGATACTTGACTTGCAGTCATGTATTCAACCTCTAATGAGTTGAACGCCACAGACCTCTCCTTCTTGAAAAATAGCTGTGTAACCAACACTAAAGATAGAACTTGATTTACCTTTCTTTTCTAATGGAATCCCTACCCAATTTACACCCATGAATCCTTAGAGATTCACTCCCTCTATCCTCCTATACCATAATCCATAATTGGTAGTGCCTCTTAGGTACCATATCACATGCTTTATTTCCTACAAATACAACTTTATAGGCCTCACCATAGCTTGACTACCCTAGTTTACTACATAACACCTGTCTGGTCTTATGTTCATAGGATACATCAAAGACCCAAAAAGATGCATATAAATGGTAGCGTCAACCTCTTCACTTGAAGTCGAATTCTACTTCCTCCAGTTTGTAGCTGTAGGTGATTCCATAGGATTACAATTCTCCATGTGAAACCTCTAAAGTATTTTAGAGGCACGCTTCCCCCGAGACACAAACAATCGACCATCACCTTGCCATAATTCTATCCCAAGGGAGTAATCCATTAAGCCCATGTATTTCATCTCAAATTCCCTTTTAAGATCTTCTTTACAAGAATAGATCAATTGCTCATCACCTATCAATATTAAATCATCAACATAGAAAACAAGATTAAACAACTTACCATCTACCACAGTGTGGTAGAGGTTTGCATCTGCTTCAATTTTGGTGAAGCCTAATCCATTAAGATAAATATCGTGTTTAGTGTGCCATGCTCGAGGCACCTATTTGAGACCATACAATAATATCTTGAGTTTGCACACATGTGACTCCCTATCATATGTCTCAAATCCTTCTAACTTCTTTATGTAAATTTCCTCCTCAAAAACACCATTGTGAAAGGTGGTCTTCACATCCATCTCGTGGATCTTCTACCCCATTAGTACAAATAATGCAAGAATTGATGTGATGGAGGAATACCTTGCCATAGGGGAAAATGTTTCCTCATAGACACCTCCCTCTACTTGAGAAAATACTTTGGCCACAAATCTAGCCCATACTTCTCGATGTTGCCATCAGCTGCATGCTTCACTTTATAGATCAATATACAACCAACCATTAATTTACATTCTGGTCTCAGCACCACTCCCATACACTATTATTGATGATGGATTCATATTCTTCCATCATGTCATTAGCCCACACTGGTTGAGAAATTTCTTCCTGAAATGAAGAAAGTTTTGACTCAATGAGTTTTTTCATCAGAGCCATGTACCCACTGTACCTCTCAGGTGGTCTCCTCTTCTTGTGTTGTGATGTATGAGCTCCGAGATGCTTGCGGGCATCTTATATCAATCCATCATCTTCTCTAGTTCTCTTTCTCCCTTCTCTATATGATTCTCGTTGAGTGACTGTCTCCACTCGGCCTCCTCTCCGCTCCTCCATTTTTCACTCCACAACTTCCTGAAGCTCATCTTGATGCTCCTCCTTTGGAGCTAGAAGCTCCTACTCTTGTGGGATACTCATTTGTCATTCCAAAGAGCATGTCATAGTCTTCTCCTAATCAAAATTTCTATCCCTCCTCACAATTGTCATCCTCAGTGAAGGAAAATACACACAAGAATGATGTGGAGTTTTAGTGTATCATACAAAAACTACTAACTTTTTTTTAGGCTCAATCTTCCTCCTCGAATCCTTGGATACATGAAAATAAACAAAAACTCTCAAAAATACGAAATGGGACACATCATGCTTTCTCGTAGAGAAACCTTCCTCCTATGTGATCATAGCAATTATTCTATGAGAATTCTGGTTCTTCAAGTAGACTGTAATGATGCATGCTTCTACCCAAAGATGAAAAGGAAACTCCTAATCATGCAACATGGTTGTTGTTGCTCCCACTATGCTCGTGTTCTTCCTTTTAGCTACCCCATTTTGTTGTGGGTTACAAGGTGTTATAAGTTCTCTTCAAATATATTATTTGGCACAAAAATCCTTGAATGCACTAGAAACAAATTCACCTCCATTGTACTCTTTAGAGCCTTCACTTTCGTCTTAGTCTCATTTTCGACCAATTATTTGAATTCAACAAATTTGGATAAAACTTCATATTTTTTCCGCATAAACAAGATGCAACATTTTCTAGAGAAATCAGCAATGAAAATAACGTAGTACTTATGTTTTGTTGTGGAGGCTATAGAAAAGGGTCTACAAATATCAGAGTGGACTCGATCCAATCTGCTCTTCTATCTCAACTATGGAAAGTGGATTTGACATATTTCCTAAATGTGCAACCCTTGTAAACATCCTACCAGTTAAGGGAGCGTTTAGGGAGACAACTGGTAATTTGTTGCATGACTTTTAGGGCACCATGGTATAGATGACCTAATATCTTATGCCAAATTTCTCTAGCATATCAACTTTGAAGTTTTTCTTCCTTGCTACTCAATGCAACATAATCTCCCACCTCAATTTTGTATAGGTTCTTCACTTCAACTCTAATCTGCTTTACCTTATCGATATTTATCTATCTAAGAAAGGCTTTCCCTTTACAGAAAATAACATCATTACCTATATCCTCTAATACTACTACAAATATAAGTTTCTTCTTTAGCCCAGGTACATACATAACATCTTTGAGGCTAAAAGGGGGGATTTCTACCTCTCAAAGGTGACAATACCAATTCATGTAGCATTGTACCTCATGTCATCCCCTAATTCAATATGCATATGGAGATGCTTCTCCTCTTAGCTACTGAAAATTTCCTTGCACCATGTAATATGGAATGAGTAACGAGAATCAAGGTACCACACACTATTCATAATATGTTTGGCCATGAATGCTATTAGGGTGAAGTCTAATTCAAATTGTGAAGCTAGTGCTTCACCTCCTACTCCTCTTGAAGGCTTCTTGTTATACTTCTTGTGCTTAGATTTCGCTGCATAGTTCCCATATTTTTGGAAGTGCAAATAATTATCTTGTGAAATCCTTTCTTCTTGACATTATTTTGGTTGGATTTAGGTTTGTTATGGGTATTATTTCCTTTTCCCTTCTTCCCCTTCCCAACCAATATCTAGGCTCCCCAAGTTATCTTTTGCAACATTCACCCCAACCCCTCCAACCTCGTATCGAACTTCTGTAATTCTACAAATATCTTGTGGAATAATATCATTTTTATACATTCTGATGTTTAGAATTTTTCCTTTTAGGGCCAATTTTCTATGGTCACTATTATTTTCGAATATCACAGTCATTTCCTACCACATATATATGGTGTTTCTTTTCAGTGAAGATTTAAGACTACATGGTCTCTCCCGCTTTCCAGAAGAATTTTCCTGACCTTTCCAACTTCCTCCTTCAATTGGACAATTGTTCTACATCAGACTTCTAGGTCTTTACAGTGTTAATTTTAACATATTCTAACAAACCATTAGTATCGACCACAACTTCTATTCGATCCTTCTAGGATATGAAATTCGAGCTACCCTTATGAGAATACTCTAATCTTAGTTCGTTGAAAGACATTCTCTGAATCTAAAGAAAAAATGTTGCACTGAAGCTACAAGTTTGAAATTCTTGAGGGATGAGTTTGAAATACTAGTCTAATGTGATCCCAAGGCTATGATACCATGTATAAATTTGATATAAGTTGCAAATTCTCAAGATCTCGAACTGAAGAGCTAGAGACAGACTCTACTCTACTAATCTGCAGAATATAAGTCACAATTTAGAAGAATTGCATAGACATGGAACAAGAAAAACCATAATTACACAATGATTTATAGGGGAACTCAATTGGGAAAAAACCCTCAAGTCCCTTTCACTAATTAATTGTACAGATAAACTATTAAAATTGCTTGCCCCAACTATAAGCCCAAACTACAAAATAATAAATGTTCACGTTTTTACTTGTGAAAATCTAGCCCAATTTAAGCTCCTAAAAAATAGGTATATCCATATTTTCTTGCGCAATTCCCAAGGAATTTATCTATTGGCTGCATGCAACAATTGTACACTCAAATAGTATACAACTCATGTTACAGTAGCCTTGTCTCATCCATCTTAGCTAAAAAATTTGAATTCCATGCATACATGAGCTATTTTGAGTTGATTGATCAATTAAATGATAGATCACTAAGTTAAACTATTGTTCCACTCCGCAACTTACCTCCAACTCACGTTATCAATCATTAGAGTTCAATTAACTAAGTACAATTGAAAATAACTAAACTATATTGCTATAATTTAGCAATCACACATGCATGAATGAACTTCAAGTCCACTAACATGAATTTACTAATCTAACTAAGTGACAACATCCATTTCACACTAGTTAACTACCTCTAAGTTGTCCTACATTTTATAACATTGGAAAAAAAGGACAAATTGTTCGAACTCTAAATTAAATAACAAGAAATCTTGAATTATAGAATCTCAACGACAAAAGAACTATAAAGTCTCTTTGAAGTAGTTAGAATAGAGAGAGAGAAATCAGCTAATGATGAAATGATAAGTATTTGTGAAGAATACCGTAAAATATTACCTATCCATCCCATATATAGAATACAAGAAGACTTTCAATGAACAAAGACTTTAGAATAATAACAAGAACAACATATCGAGAATCAATAGTAGATGATTAAAGACAAAACATGAATTATTTGGGGGAGAAAAATTCTACATAAAGGTATGTTTTTTCCCATGAAAAGTTGCACCTTATGAAATTTATTGTTTTGTAAAATGAGTATATGAGTTAAATTTGCTAAGAAAAAATGTTATTCCTCTATTGTATTGAAAAATACCAATAATTACAAGAAAATATTTTAATGGGATCGAATTTGTTGAGAAAATAGAAAACCATCTTTATTAACTTTCATTTGAATCTATATAAAATCAAGGATGCTTGTATGCTTGGCTCAGAGGTTTTAGGATTGCTAGATCATGTGACTATTAGCAAAAGAGAGACAAAATTGTGATGAAGATAGCATTCGGAGATCTATAAACACAATTTCTTGAAAGGAAATACTAGAGGATAGAAACAGAATAAAAGAAGAAGAAGTAATAAGATTTCATCCAATCATATAAAAAAATGGAAATAAGCATTTTCTATTCACAAGTGCATGGAAAAAATATTATTTGCTTCTGTAAAACTAAAACTAATTGAGGAGTGTACATCATGAACCGCTAATGCTCTTTGGCAGAGAGGAAAATGTTTTGTATCACTTTTATATAATTCCCTAGTCATAGTCACCCACGGGAATAGTCTACACCTCTAGTGACCCCTCATTAATCTAAACATGTCAAGAATAGTAAATGAATTACTAACTCATTAAACCATAAAAACCAAAAATATTGAGAAAAAATGAAGATAGCCAAGATTGGTTAGGAATTATAAACCACTCAACAATGTTGAGTAGCACATCTATTATCGCCTACCCAATAAAAGTTTAACGTTAAAGACATTGCTGAGTAGCACATCTATTATCCCCTACCCAATACAAGTTTAACGCGTTTAACGTTAAAGATTACAAGTAAAATTACTTTTAGCATGTTCAATTTAAAATTAGCTTTCTGTCATATTGGAATCATGTTTGAAAATTTCTACCGATTACATTTTTCATGCCACATAACCATTACAAATGGAAAATAATGTCATTTGGTAAAGTATGCTCCTATCAAATTCCAAAATTGGATGGAAGACAAAATATCCATGGATGGTAATCTATATAAACGGTCTTCTGGTTCACTCAAAAAATATCTAGGAGCGCTTTAAACTATTTCCAATAATTTTTTGAGATAGTTTACCAGAATGATCATGTTTTGTCTAAAACCAAAATGGAAATTCGAAAACAGAGATTGAATTTGGTTTTCAATATTTCGGAAGGTAAAGTAATTAAAATCATTTTTAAAATTCATTTTAGCGGATTTCTAATATAATTATAAATAATATTTAGTTGCAACGGTTTCTTAAGAGTATGAAATATGTTATACCCTTTCACAAAGGACAAGTAAAATATATTTTTATTTCGCAGAGGTTGAAGAAGATACCCCTTCCCTAGTTAAATAAACGACTCTTGAAATTTGGATAGTAAAATAAAAGGTCGAAATGATGACCCATATTTAATTTCCCATAGATGAGCGAGATTATATATTGAAATAGACCTTTCTGAGCTTTGTGAGGTGTTTTAATTGAAAAATGTATGTACAAGAAGAAAAATATTTTCCTACCCTTTCGTGGCATTGAACTAAAATATTTGTCTACCCATAAGCAGTCGTTAGTGGTTAATAATACCATGAAACATTTTAGGATTTATAAAAAAACACATATTTCATTAAATTTGGAAGTATTCTATTACAAGGCCTCCAACAACATTCATTTTTTTCTGTAAATTTCCATATTAACTTGATTCAACATTAAAATAATTTGCAAAACCAATTAGAGATCATGAATAGGTCAAACATGGGGTTGTTATGTATAATAGTATCAATACACAATAGGAGTGCGAAATCCAACTCTTAGAAGAAATTGATTTAAGTTAAATCATATTACTATATCAAACATCCAATCAAGATATTATAGTTATGGATAACATGCCAGATTTATCGATGTTTAAATTTTATGTCTCGCAACTCTAACCCCCTTTCGCCCAACCTACAAGGGATTTGTTGATTGAATGATAGTGATGTGAGGATGTTATTGTAAATGACAAGGATAGGTGTCCCTTGCATTGCATTGAAACTAGTCTATTAAAACCTTAGTAAAATGTTCTTGTGCTCAATTTCCTACGGCCCCTTTGTGCCTATATGAAGCACTAATGAGGGGGTAATCATTCATCTTCATAGAATGCATGCATCTACTATAAAGGTTATACATTGTTGATCTACGTATTTCAAGAAGGTTAGGGACCATTGGTCTATCTCCACTCAAATCCAAGTACATCAAATGAGAGTTCTTAAATTGGTATTCAAGTCATTCCATTATGATGGACAATGTCACGAAATGAAGTAAACAAGAAACTTTGGTGGTGAATTCTTGTAAGTAGTGGAGGCAGTGGTTTTCAAATATTAGCACAATTGATGGTCGTGTGGATATTAATCTCTCCTTGTAAACATTGTCAAAACCAATAATAGTCTCAATGTAAATTTAGTGTCAACCAATAGTATGGAAAACCATGATTGACCATTTACTTTCACTAAGAAGAGAAAATGATAAGCATTTTTAATGGGGAAGAAATAAATGGGAAACATAACACATGTATTTTAGTTGAAATTTATATAAGTCCCCGTGTTTTTCAATTATTAAATACTTAATGTAAATACTTCTAAATTATCATTAAGATATTGATTTTGAAGATTAAATGTGTATTAAAAGGCATTCATTTATGACATTGGATTTTTCATGTAGCATGAATAAACCACTTAAAGCTAATTATCAATTAATCTTAAATAGTTTTGTATAAGATATATCTTCACTTCCATTAATAGATTTATTTCAAAAATAAATTACATTTTTAAACTTGTATGAATACATATAACTAAATAAAATTCAATAAATAACTTCCGAGTCTTGTTGGATTCTATTAGATTATTTTAAGAACAAATAGTTTATTTAAAATTTGAAATTTACAAAATGTTAATATTGATGGTGAAGGCATGTCATATGGTGTAAAACGTTTAAAGGCATCCATTTATGGCCCATCTCTTGAATGAGCTTAAATAGTCTACTTAATGCTCATGGTGAATTCATTAATCCTTGTTTTATTACAAAATTCATTTTCTTTACATGTTTTTTTATTCTAGAAATAACAATTTCACATTTGTACATTCATATTAAACCACATGATAGTTAAATAAAAATTAATTAATGCTTTCTTGACTTATTGACTTATATGACATGATTACATATAAGAATAACTAATTTAATAATGCATAGTTAGTCAAACTTTCAATTCAAAATAGAATAAACCAGTTAGAACTCATAAATTGGTTTTGAATTATTAATTTTCTAAAAATATATATTTTTTACTTTAACATTGAGATATTTATTTCAAAAATAAATTCCATTTATACATACATACATTCTACATATAATTTAATACATAGTACTTGTCTTGTTGGTTTCTATGGGGTTATTTCAATTACAAATAATTTATTTAAGAATTGAAATTTACCAAATGTTAATAAAGGTGGGAAAATCAAATGCCATATGTTGCATAAGGTTTAAATACATTTATTTATGGCCTGTACCTTGAAATAACTTTAACAATCTACTTAACATTCATTACCAATTAATTATTCCATGTGTTGTTAAGAAAAACATTTCATATTTTCTTTTTCTGGATAAAGACTAAATCTATTAATAAAGGAAAAAAATATAGTACAATCAGGCCTGGAAGTAGGCAGCGCAGAGAAGCAGAGGAACCGGAGGTGAAGTGAACTCAACCTCGTTCTAAAGAGACAGACTAGGGACTACATCTGGAAAAAACAGAGCAGAGAAGCTACCCCGAAGCGTTATTTCCTACCACACGACATTTTTTGCCTTTTTTCTTGTTCACTTTTGTCCACCCAGTGGAGTTTGGCATACTCGAAACTAGTTGTAGATTATTTTGATCTGACTGCTGAGCATCCTTCTCAGAATCTGAGGATGAAGAGAAATGAGAGCGTTTCTGGGAAATCTTAGGGTTAGAGGGAGCCTCCGGAACAACTGAGGGAGCGTCCCTCGGAATATCCTCATCCTGCATATCAGCTTCAACTTCCTCATCAGCCTGCACATCTGCCTCAGATTCCTCCTCCTCTGAGCTCGAGACGTCTAAGTCGTTCAACGGACGAGGAGGCTCAAATGTATTCCATTTTTTGGATTTGGGCTTACGGTTCATATTTTTCTTTTTACCTTTAAGCTGTGAGCATGTACTCTGAAGGTGCCCTATTTGGTGACAATGGCGACAGCGGAAGGCTGTATTCTCATAATCCAGTGACTGAGTCCAGTGGAAATCTCCAAAATTGGGGTTAATCTGATCCGGCAGCCCTTTGTTGATGTCTATTTCTGCACACAGTCTGCCATAAGTGAAGGGACCATTATTCCTTCTTGAGGTATCTGTCGCCAGGTATCGTCCTAAAGAATTCCCAATGGCTAAGAAGACTGAGAAATCCCAAAAATGAGCTGGAAGATTTGGGAGCCTAACCCAAATGGGAAGCTTGGAGATTATTGCTGTAGAAGGGTTGAAATTAGGAAACCAGGGGGTAAGAAAGAGCCTAGCCGAACCCCAGAACCAAGGGCCTCTAGTTAAGGCTTTCTGGTAGTCTTCGTTTGAGTCAAAAACCACCAAAAAAAAACCTTTTGAGCAAAGGAAGCTTTTAAATTTTTTAGTCCAAGAGGAATGGACCCATTGATAAAGATCTGCTGTGCAAGGCCATAGCCCATTAAATCTGCATATGAGTGCTGATTCTGAAAAATCTGAAAGCGGTTCTCAACCCCCGAGTGAGAGAGGCTAATGGAGGGAATTTCCTCTGATTTATCAACCAAAAACAGCTTTGGAACACCATTTAGCTGGGCTGCCTTAGAAGAATCCTGAGGCTGGCCAGCGTTTTTGCGAGTTGCATCTTTATAGGAGAAAGATGGGGCCGAGGAGGTTTTCCCGAAGGAACCACCTCTTAAACGAAAATAAGCCCCAATAGAGGCATCCTTTTGAATGCTGTAGAAGGAGAGAGATAGGGGCAGCATAAGCTGTTTACCCTTATATAGTAGTCTGAGGCAAGGGGAGGGGATCCCCAGCCTGCATTCCAGTTTTTGCAGAAGATCCTGCACAAGATCTGCTGCATGCACCCATAACATTGTCGTTTTACCTGAAAAGTTGAGTTGGATCTGAAATGCAGGGGAATCTTCAAGCATATATGGCGGGTTCAGGAAATAAAGCTGCTTCATAGATGAGTTTGATTGACCTTGCCGCCTGTTGGTAGCTTGCCCATAGATCTGGGTTTTTTCGAGGCCCCAAGATCTGCTGGGCTTATGATCTGAAGCTTTGAATGCAGATCTACTTAATTGATGGCAGTCCATAGTCAGGACACCTGAATCAGAGCTAAACCTTGACCTTGCAATCACAGCTTGGAATAAAATGGGTAAGAGAGAAGCAAGAGGGTAGAACTCTATTGACCTTGCCGCAGAGTCGGAGTCTTGAGTTCGGATTTTGGGGATTCAAAGACTGCAGATCTATAGTAATAACTGTAGAACCGTGACCCCATTGAGCAGATCTGAGAGATTGTGTCCCTCCGCTTGGATGCTGCTGAAAACTTTTCTCAGAAAATACTCCCCTTCCCTTGCAGACTTACGTATTCGAGCACCCGTAAGGAGAGTGAGGCCTCCAAAACCTTCTTCGCTAAGGCTAATTGCGTCTTTCTTCTTCAAGATTCCGAGCTGCACTGGCAAGGAGACCATGCAACCGCATGAATGTTTGAACCCTGCTGCAGGCAGCGTAACTTTGAGATTGATCCAGGATGTGGGTTCTGTGGAGAGTGTGAGGAGCCAAGACTCGCACCAGGATTGAGACTGGTTTGTGGCGGAGCGGACGCGCAGCTCGGCGGGAAGCAGGGAGCCAAAAATCTCAGAAGCCCTTGACGCCATCGCTCTTAGTCTAACCAATTATAACTTCATTACGTAGCTCCTCGTTTTTAAGAAAAAAAATTCATATTACATGGAGTATTATTTAAAAAAAAAGTGTCACATTTACACACTTACATTAAACCTCATGATATGAAAATAAACATCAATAAATGGCTTTATATATACCACTTAAAACTCATTATCAATTAATTATAATTTGTTTTGTGAGAAATATATATA
>APFE030492806.1:2264-12847 GCA_000404065.3 Pinus taeda | reverse complement strand
ACCACTTGTAAGGATTCTGGACACCACATATCTCCACAATGGTATGATATTGTCCACTTTGGGCCTAAGCCCTCATGGATTTGCTTTTGGACTTACCCCAAAAGGCCTCAGACCAATGGAGATATTTGTCCATCCTTATATACCCATGAGTATACCCAACATTAAAGAGTTGTTGTCATCAAAAGCTCCATATTATTCACAGCGTGCAGATTCACCTCCCACAAAAAGCGAGCAAAACCCACCAAAACAAAATTTGAAAAAAATTGGAATTGCAAAACCAAAAAGATGTTCCGCGCTCATACAAGGGAGGAGCATGCCCATCTAAAAAGACCAAATATCATAAAGTTCAGGGCCAAAAATTCAAAGTAGAATTGAAAAGTTGCAGACTGAGCTAGTCTCATTTAGTGGGCACAATAGAACCACTGCCTCCTGATTTATTCATTCATCAGTATATTTCATAAACAGATGGGCCGTTTCAGCACTGACATAATTGCTAATTATTTGTAAGAATGTTTTAGGATATTTCAAATAGTAGAAATTGGTGTGCACATTGTCAAACTTGCATAGTTTGAAAATTTCTGGAGTTTCCAAAATGGTATTGATGTGTTGGGATTCTTCATTGATATGAATTACTCTTACACTTTAATCAATATTTATGGGCATCAGAGTCGGATGGGGTTCTGGGATGGTTTCTTCAGCAAAACTATCTTTGACTAGGACAACTTGGTTGTGGGAGGTGACTTAAAATTTTCAATCAGAGAGTCAAAGTCAGGGTGTTTGTGCCAGGTTTGATCTCTTATTTGATTATTTCTCAAATAAGTCGGTAGCCAGGAACCTCTTTAATCTTGTCCCTAATCAATACATGCCTACCTAGAGAAATATGAGGGCTGGGGATGAGTATATTACTAAGATATTAGACCAATTTTTAATTGTGGATCATTTGATTCACTGATTCCCCCTTCTTCATCAACGAGTAGGCTGGGGGGGGGGTATTTGATCATCTCCCAATTCTGTTTGAAATAAAAGATTCCTCACAAAAATAGGCTAGCCCATTTAACATGAACTCATGTTGGCTTGTAGTGCAGAGCTTTTCTAAAATGTTTAGAGAAAATTGGCGACCATATGATGAGGGCTCAGGTCCATCGATGGCAATGCATTTTTTTATCTAATCTGTAATCTATAAAACCCTTGGAAAAGGATTGGGTGGTCAAGAATATGAAGGAGTAGTTACTGAAGCCACAACGTAACAGAAACTAAAGTGTCACACGAAAGCAATCAGGATAAATTTAACAGACATTGGAAAGATATCAAATGACTCCTATTCAAATGAAAGCACAAATGCACAACTTTAAGCTATTGCAAGAAAATACGGAGGGGACACAATAATTACAAAGAAGCAAATATCAAACATGAATATTTCACGCATACAAAAAACAATAAAATGCCCAAATTATCAGAATTTTGGCAAATCAAAAAATTTCTACGAAGGGATCAACAATCTATCCTTCGAAGGAAATAAAAATAAAATAAAAACAATCACACGAAATAACTCTCTTGAATATCTACAGAAACAAAACAAAAAGAAAAACAGCGAAAAAAGCCTAGAAACCCTCGTAGAGATTTTCTACAGAAACATACCCTAACATAATCAAAATAAAGGACCGAAACAAGAGCACACAAACCCCCATAAATGTTTTATAGAGAACATATCGTAACCTAATCAAAATAAAGCACAACCTGAATAGTGCAGAGGACTAGACATTCAAGCACCTATCAAATTTTATCAATAGACCATGCATGAAAATGCAAAGAAAATGGCCGTAAAAGAAATTACAAAGCAAAGAGCCGTGAAAGATATTGCAAAACAAAAGGCTTGTTAATATTCTTTTCAAAGAAAATAAAACTGAAGAGACTCATACCTGTATAAGACAAATTATTCGAACGCATGAAAATGATAACAGAACGCGAACACAAGAGAAGTTGTGATAATAATTCTACTTGTCTTTGAAGAGATTGAACATAATTGATGATTTCATCCAGCATGAATGCTCTGCCTATAACTTTATTACACACGGGAACCAGGTCTCTGTCCACCGATACACTTGAGGAGTTTAAAATGACCGGATTATTTGTTATGGATTTCCACCCAACATCTTCCAGTATTTCTTATTTAAATTCAACTCCAGCAATATCGTCCTCCATTCTTTGCAATGTTTTTCACTGTGTTAGTGACTCGGTGGCAACCGAGGCTTGCACAACCAAAAACTTATTTGGAGACCTTGCTTGCCCATTCAAGAGTTGTTGTCATCAAAAGATCCATATTATTCATAGCGTGCAGATTCACCTCCCACAAAAGGCGAGCAAAACCCACCAAAACAAAATTTGAAAAAAATTGGAATTGCAAAACCAAAAAGATGTTCCGCGTTCATACAAGGGAGGAGCATGCCCATCTAAAAAGACCAAATATCATAAAGTTTAGGGCCAAAAATTCAAAGCAAAATTAAAATGTTGCAGACTGAGCTAGTCTCATTTAGCAGGCACAATAGAACCACTGCCTCCTCATTTATTCATTCATCAGTATATTTCATAAACAGATGGGCCGTTTCAGCACTGACATAATTGCTAATTATTTGTAAGAACGTTTTAGGATATTTCTAACAGTAGAAATTGGTGTGCACATTGTCAAACTTGCATAGTTTGAAAATTTCTGGAGTTTCCAAAATGGTATTGATGTGTTGGGATTCTTCACTGATATGAATTACTGTTACACTTTAATCAATATTTATGGGCATCATGAGAGTCGGATGGGGTTCTGGGATGGTTTCTTCAGCAAAACTATCTTTGACTAGGACAACTTGGTTATGGGAGGTGACTTAAAATTTTAAATCAGAGAGTCAAAGTCAGGGTGTTTGTGCCAGGTTTGATCTCTTATTTGATTATTTCTCAAATACGTTGGTAGCCAGGAACCTCTTTAATCTTGTCCCTAATCAATACATGCCTACCTGGAGTAATATGAGGGCTGGGGATGAGTATATTACTAAGATATTAGACCAGTTTTTAATTGTGGATCATTTGATTCACTGATTCCCCCTTCTTCATCAATGAGTAGGCTGGGGGGGGTATTTGATCATCTCCCAATTATGTTTGAAATAATGGATTCCTCACAAAAATAGGCTAGCCCATTTAACATGACCTCACGTTGGCTTGTAGTGCAGAGCTTCTCTAAAATGTTTAGAGAAAATTGGCGACCATATGATGAGGGCTCGGGTCAATCGATGGCAATGCATTTTTTTATCTAATCTGTAATCTATAAAACCCTTGGAAAAGGATTGGGTGGTCAAGAATAGGAAGGAGTAGTTACTGAAGCCACAACATAACAGAAACTAAAGTGTCACACAAAAGCAATCAGGATAAATTTAACAGACGCTGGACAGATATCAAATGACTCCTATTCAAATGAAAGCACAAATGCACAACTTTAAGCTATTGCAACAAAATATGGAGGGGACACAATAATTACAAAGAAGCAAATATCAAACATGAATATTTCACGCATACAAAAAACAATAAAATGCCCAAATTATCAGAATTTTGGCAAATAAAAAAATTTCTATGAAGGCATCAGCAATCTATCCTTCGAAGGAACTAAAAATAAAATAAAAACAATCACACAAAATAATTCTCTTGAATATCTACAGAAACAAAACAAAAAGAAAAACAACGAAAAAAGCCTAGAAACCCTCGTATAGATTTTCTACAGAAACATACCCTAACATAATCAAAATAAAGGACCGAAACAAGAGCACACAAACTCCCATAAAGGTTTTTTAGAGAACATATCGTAACCTAATGAAAATAAAGCACGGCCTGAATAGTGCAGAGGACTAGACATTTAAGCACCTATCAAATTTTATCCAGAGACCACGCATGAAAATGCGAAGCAAACGGCCGGAAAAGAAATTGCAAAACAAAGAGCCGTGAAAGATATTGCAAAACAAAAGGCCTGTTAATATTCTTTTCAAAGAAAATAAAACTGAAGAGACTCATACCTGTATAAGACAAATTATTCGAACGCATGAAAATGATAACAGAACACAAACACAAGAGAAGCTGTGATAATAATTCTACTTGTCGTTGAAGAGATTGAACATAATTGATGATTTCATCCAGCATGACTGCTCTGCCTATAACTTTATTGCACCCGGAAACCAGGTCTCTGTCCACCGATACACTTGAGGAGTTTAAAATGACCGGATTATTTGTTATGGATTTCCACCCAACATCTTCCAGTATTTCTTATTTAAATTCAACTCCAGCAATATCGTCCTCCATCCTTTGCAATGTTTGTCACTGTGTCAGTGACTTGGTGGCAATCGAGGCTTGCACAACCAAAAACTTATTTGGAGACCTTGCTTGCCCATTCAAGAGTTGTTGTCATCAAAAGCTCCATATTATTCACAGCGTGTAGATTCACCTCCCACAAAAAGCGAGCAAAACCCACCAAAACAAAATTTGAAAAAAATTGGAATTGCAAAACCAAAAAGATGTTCCGTGTTCATACAAGGGAGGAGCATGCCCATCCAAAAAGACCAAATATCATAAAGTTCAGGACCAAAAATTCAAAGCAGAATTAAAAAGTTGCAGACTGAGCTAGTCTCATTTAGTGGGCACAATAGAACCACTGCCTCCTGATTTATTCATTCATCAGTATCTTTCATAAACAGATGGGTTGTTTCAGCACTGACATAATTGCTAATTATTTGTAAGAACGTTTTAGGATATTTCAAACAGTAGAAATTGGTGTGCACATTGTCAAACTTGCATAGTTTGAAAATTTCTGGAGTTTCCAAAATGGTATTGATGTGTTGGGATTCTTCACTGATATGAATTACTCTTACACTTTAATCAATATTTATGGGCATCATGAGAGTCGGATGGGGTTCTGGGATGGTTTCTTCAGCAAAACTATCTTTGACTAGGACAACTTGGTTGTGGGAGGTGACTTAAAATTTTCAATCAGAGAGTCAAAGTCAGGTTGTTTGTGCCAGGTTTGATCTCTTATTTGATTATTTCTCAAATAATTTGGTAGCCAGGAACCTCTTTAATCTTGTCCCTAATCAATACATGCCTACCTGGAGAAATATGAGGGTTGGGGATGAGTATATTACGAAGATATTAGACGAGTTCTTAATTGTGGATCATTTGATTCACTGATTCCCCCTTCTTCATCAATGAGTAGGCTGGGGGGGCGTATCTGATCATCTCCCAATTCTGTTTGAAATAAAGGATTCCTCACAAAAATAGGCTAGCCCATTTAACATGAACTCACGTTGGCTTGTAGTGCAGAGATTTTCTAAAATGCTTAGAGAAAATTGGCGACCATATGATGAGGGCTCGGGTCAGTCAATGGAAATGCATTTTTTTTATCTAATCTGTAATCTATAAAACCCTTGGAAAGGGATTGGGTGGTCAATAATAGGAAGGAGTAGTTACTGAAGCCACAACGTAACAGAAACTAAAGTGTCACACGAAAGAAAACATGATTAATTTAACAGACGTTGGAGAGATATCAAATGACTCCTATTCAAATGAAAACACAAATGCACAACTTTCAGCTATTGCAACAAAATACGGAGGCGACACCATAATTACAAAGAAGCAAATATCAAACATGAATATTTCACGCATACAAAATACAATAAAATGCCCAAATTATCAGAATTTTGGCAAATAAAAAATTTTCTAAGAAGGGATCAGCAATCTATCCTTCGAAGGAACTAAAAATAAAATTAAAAAAATCACACGAAATAACTCTCTTCAATATCTACAGAAGCAAAACAAAAAGAAAAACAACGAAAAAATCCCAGAAACCCTCGTAGATATTTTCTACAGAAACATACCCTAACATAATGAAAATAAAAGACCGAAACAAGAGCACACAAACCCCCATAAAGGTTTTATAGAGAACATCTCGTAACCTAATCAAAATAAAGCACGGTCTGAATAGTGCAGAGGACTAGGCATTCAAGCACCTATCAAATTTTATCTACAGACCACGCATGAAAATGCAAAGAAAACGGCCGTAAAAGAAATTGCAAAGCAAAGATCTGTGAAAGATATTGCAAAACAAAAGGCCTGTTAATATTCTTTTCAAAGAAAATAAAACTGAAGAGACTCATACATGTATAAGACAAATTATTCGAACGCATGAAAATGATAACAGAACGTGAACACAAGAGAAGTTGTGATAATAATTCTACTTGTCGTTGAAGAGATTGAACATAATTGATGATTTCATCCAGCACGACTGCTCTGCCTATAACTTTATTGCACCCGGGAACAAGGTCTCTGTCCACCGATACACTTGAGGAGTTTAAAATGACCGGATTATTTGTTATGGATTTCCACCAAACATCTTCTAGTACTTCTTATTTAAATTCAACTCTAGCAATATCGTCCTCCATCCTTTGCAATGTTTGTCACTATGTCAGTGACTCGGTGGCAACCGAGGCTTGCACAACCAAAAACTTATTTGGAGACCTTGCTTGCCCATTCAAGAGTTGTTGTCATCAAAAGCTCCATATTATTCACAGCATGCAGATTCACCTCCCACAAAAAGCCAGCAAAACCCACCAAAACAAAATTTGAAAAAAATTGGAATTGCAAAACGAAAAAGATGTTCCACGTTCATAGAAAGGAGGAGCATGCCCATCTAAAAAGACCAAATATCATAAAGTTCAGGGCCAAAAATTCAAAGCAGAATTGAAAAGTTGCAGACTGAGCTAGTCTCATTTAGCGGGCACAATAGAACCACCGCCTCCTGATTTATTCATTCATCAGTATGTTTCATAAACAAATGCGCCGTTTCAGCACTGACATAATTGCTAATTATTTGTCAGAACATTTTAGGATATTTCAAACAGTAGAAATTGGTGTGCACATTGTCAAACTTGCATAGTTTGAAAATTACTGGAGTTTTCAAAATGGTATTGATGTGTTGGGATTCTTCACTGATATGAATTACTCTTACACTTTAATCAATATTTATGGGCATCATGAGAGTCGGATGGGGTTCTGGGATGGTTTCTTCAGCAAAACTATCTTTGACTAGGACAACTTGGTTGTGGAAGGTGACTTAAAATTTTCAATCAGAGAGTCAAAGTCAGGGTGTTTGTGCCAGGTTTGATCTCTTATTTGATTAATTCTCAAATAAGTTGGTAGCCAGGAACCTCTTTAATCTTGTCCCTAATCAATACATGCCTACCTAGAGAAATATGAGGGCTGGGGATGAGTATATTACTAAGATATTAGACCAGTTTTTAATTGTGGATCATTTGATTCACTGATTCCCCCTTCTTCATCAACGAGTAGGCTAGGGGGGTATCTGATCATCTCCCAATTCTGTTTGAAATAAAGGATTCCTCACAAAAATACGCTAGCCCATTTAACATGAACTCACGTTGGCTTGTAGTGCAGAGTTTTTCTAAAATATTTAGAGAAAAATGGCGACCATATGATGGCGGCTCGGGTCAGTCGATGGCAATGCATTTTTTATCTAATCTGTAGTCTAGAAAACCCTTGGAAAAGGAATGTGTGGTCAAGAATAGGAAGGAGTAGTTACTGAAGCCACAACGTAACAAAAACTAAAGTGTCACACGAAAGCAATCAGGATAAATTTAACAGACGTTGGACAGATATCAAATGAATCCTATTCAAATGAAAGCATAAATGCACAACTTTAAGCTATAGCAAAAAAATATGGAGGGGACGCAATAATTACAAAGAAGCAGATGTCAAACATGAATATTTCACGCGTACAAAAAACAATAAAATGCCCAAATTATCAGAATTTTGGCAAATAAAAGAATTTCTACGGAGGGATCAGCAATCTATCCTTTGAAGGAACTGAAAAATAAAATAAAAACAATCACACGAAATAACTCTCTTCAATATCTACAGAAACAAAACAAAAAGAAAAACAGCGAAAAAAGCCCAGAAACCCTCATAGAGATTTTCTACAGAAACATACTCTAACCTAATCAAAATAAAGGACCAAAACTAGAGCACACAAACCCCCATAAAGTTTTTATAGAGGACATATCGTAACCTAATCAAAATAAAGCACGGCCTGAATAGTCCAGAGGACTAGACTTTCAAGCACCTATCAAATTTTATCCACAGACCACGCATGAAAATGCAAAGCAAACGGCCATAAAAGAAATTGCAAAGCAAAGAGCTGTGAAAGATATTGCAAAACAAAAGGCCTATTAATATTCTTTTTAAAGAAAATAAAACTGAAGAGACTCATACCTGTATAAGAGAAATTATTCGAACGCATGAAAATGATAACAAAACGCGAACACAAGAGAAGTTGTGATAATAATTCTACTTGTTGTTAAAGAGATTGAACATAATTGATGATTTCATCTAGCATGACTGCTCTGCCTGTAACTTTATTGCACCCGGGAACCAGGTCTCTGTCCACCGATACACTTGAGGAGTTTAAAATGACTGGATTATTTCTTATGGATTACCACCAAACATCTTCCAGTATTTCTTATTTAAATTCAACTCCAGCAATATCGTCCTCCATCCTTTGCAATGTTTTGTCACTGTGTCAGTGACTCGGTGGAAACTGAGGCTTGCACAACCAAAAACTTATTTGGAGACCTTGCTTTCCCATTCAAGAGTTGTTGTCATCAAAAGCTCCATATTATTCACAGCATGCAGATTCACCTCCCACAAAAAGCAAGCAAAACCCACCAAAACAAAATTTGAAAAAAATTGGAATTGCAAAACCAAAAAGATGTTCCGCGTTCATACAAGGGAGGAGCATGCCCATCTAAAAAGACCAAATATCATAAAGTTTAGGGCCAAAAATTGAAAGCAGAATTGAAAAGTTGCAAACTGAGCTAGTCTCATTTAGCGGGCATCATATAACCACTGCCTCCTGATTTATTCATTCATCAGTATATTTCATAAACATATGGGACGTTTCAGCACTGACATAATTGCTAATTATTTGTAATAACGTTTTAGGATATTTCAAACAGTATAAATTGGTGTGCACATTGTCAAACTTGCATAGTTTGAAATTTCTGGAGTTTTGAAAATGGTATTGATGTGTTGGGATTCTTCACTGATATGAATTACTCTTACACTTTAATCAATATTTATGGGCATCATGAGAGTCGGAAGGGGTTCTGGGATGGTTTCTTCAGCAAAACTATCTTTGACTAGGACAACTTGGTTGTGGGAGGTGACTTAAAATTTTCAATCAGAGAGTCAAAGTCAGGGTGTTTGTGCCAGGTTTTATCTCTTATTTGATTATTTCTCAAATAATTTGGTAGCCAGGAACCTCTTTAATCTTGTCCCTAATCAATACATGAATACCTAGAGAAATATGAGGGCTGGGGATGAGTATATTACTAAGATATTATACCAGTTTTTAATTGTGGATCGTTTGATTCACTAGTTCCCCCTTCTTCATCAACGAGTAGGCTGGGGGGGTATTTGATCATCTCCCAATTCTGTTTGAAATAGAGGATTCCTCACAAAAATAGGGTAGCCCATTTAAAATGAACTCACGTTGGCTTGTAGTGCAGAGTTTTTCTAAAATGTTTAGAGAAAATTGGCGACCATATGATGAGGGCTCGGGTCAGTCGATGGCAATGCATTTTTTTATCTAATCTGTAATCTATAAAACCCTTGGAAAAGGATTTGGTGGTCAAGAATAGGAAGGATGAGGAAGAAGCCTTGGTAGATATTGAACAATAGATTGAGGCTTTTTCTTCCACTAACGGGGTGGGCTTCATTTCTCAAGAGTATACGCCCCATTTCTTCCTTATTTTCAATCACAAGAAGGGGATTCTGGTCTCAAAGGAAGCCACCTAAATGAACATTAAATATAGCATGGGAAATTTAGCATATCACAACCTAAAAATATAGCATGGGAAATTTTGATATGACAACATTAAATGATCATTCATCTCACCAAAAATAAAGAAAATAAAAATATTTGATATTTAGTAATGACAAACCAAATCAACAATTCTTTTATTAGTGTTGTGAAATAAAAGTAATCAATCATGACGTCATATATATAACAGCATGATATAGACATATGTAATCTTAAGGTACTTCTAAATATAATTGGACATCCTTCAAAATAGCTCGCACATCCGTAGCCTTGTTGAATTTATGCAACATTCTCCATAGCTCATCGATCAACCAATTATCCCCTTCAATTGCTCCAATGAATGGAGGGGAAAGAATCACATTTTCTTTTGGATTCTCTTTCACTCTCTCAATTAAACAATCAACTATAATAGTATTGGTTTCATCATATTGGGTATGCATTTCCCACACTTTTTTCAATGATTTAGTGTGTATAACTTTCGTGGAATTGTCAATGACCTTATGTCCCTTTTGTGGCTTACAGTCTAAAGGAGTCCACTTAAACATAAATTTATCTTGTAATGTTTCTGAAACCAACTTTTTTAGAAATCTTGTTGTGCTTTGTTTCAAAGCTGTCGTCCAAATTGCAATGTCAAGAGATTCATTTTTGAAACACATTTCAAAAA
>APFE030492800.1:0-26407 GCA_000404065.3 Pinus taeda | reverse complement strand
TCTCCAAGTGGAAGCAAGAACTATAAGAGAGAGGACACTAATCAAGACCCTAGAAGATGACTCACATCCCTATAATCATCTATATATGGATCCCTCATCACAGAGATCCCGACGCTGGAATTTTGAATCTTATAGAGAAGTTATGTTGGTTTTCTAGTGTATATTCATAGTGTTGGGTGACATAAGTTTACCTGAGGTGAATAAGGGCTTTCTAGCTGGAGGATGATCCTGGGTCAGAACATATGGTTGTAATCCTCTTGCTACCTTTTATCTTAATAATGTTATTCAAGTTTTCTTCCATATTCTTGTATGTTTACTTATATATGCATTTGTATGGTTAACACAAATATGGTCCTATGTTATTTATGAATATAGATCTTTGTTCTTTGATAGTAGTATGTTTTTGTGATTCCATAGGTGCTCTTTGAAGCTGGGAAAACAAAGAAGAAGTGGCAAAGCTCTATCAAGAAGGAGAGGAAATCAAGCGCAAGAGTAAGGTTGGTCTCATTATTCCACTCCTATCTATTTTCATAAAGGAAAATCAAAGTAGACTTTACTTTTTTGTTTCTAAGATAGCTATGAGTCTTAGTGGGAATAGCAGCATCCGAGTGAAGACTATTCCCGGTAACAAAATCGCAAATCCGCTGGCGAGTGACTAGATTGTTTGTTAGCTTATCTTTCTTTCTTTTATAAACTTATAGACGGAGCCTAAAGCCAAGCCAGCTAGCCTTCGAATTGCATTTTTTATACAAATCCAAAGTAGATCAATGTTGCTTCAGTCTATCTCCGGGTTTTGTTTATGAATTAAACAATCGATCTGCAAATAGTCTAATTTCCCTAAGTGGTGGCTCTAGTAACCTCTTTACATCACCCCTGTGTTTTACATATACTGAACATCACTTACTCGGCCTAAATCCCTAAACTGAGTTGCAAATTGTGAGTAAAAACTCATTCAAAGTCTCACACTTGTACCATCGCACCCTGCCTTCAAGGCAGACTTTATGGATTGCACTTCCCCAGTGCAGTAGGTGCACTGCATACTGAATTCACAGTGTGACAGGTGCGATGGTCAGGGAAGGTTAACTTTACCTTCAGACTTTGGTTTTTTCCTCACTTTTTTCAGTCCTATTCAGGAGTTTTGCTGTCTGTGGTCAGTGTATCTCTGTGAAAACCCATTCTCTCACATTATTCCGCCTCCATAGTGCAAAGAACTGTAAGTGTTTTTATGTATTGTGCACCATTTTCAGTTCTCTCTTGCAAAAGGTAGCATAGTCGAACTGTCGTTTCTTGATCTGAAAGTGTCATAGCTATCATTTTCTCTTTTAGAAGACAATCCCATTGTTCTTGATAGTCAATTATACAGTTACTATTGCATATGATTTTAATTAATAGTTTTCGAAGTGTTGAAAAGTAATTTTCATTTCGAAATCGCAAAGTGTCTGTCTTACCTTCACTTCATTTTTAAAAGAAATTTGTTGAGTATTATCGCTCTGAAAGTAATTCAGATTTTCACATAGCTTTCTTATCATCATGCATACATTAAGAAGGTTGAAAACAAACACATGCATGTGCATTTGCATTTTGACTGCTTGGTTTGATTTAGGATAGTGCATTTAGCGTATGCTATGTGGTCTTTGCTGAAAGATTCTTTCTTTCCTTATTAGCTAGGGTTTTCATTGTCAAAGGAAGATTAAACGTTTTTTTACCATCTTAGACTGCATTTTAGGAATTGTATACACATCACGCGGTGAACCTGAAAGGAAAATTTTTAATCAAGATCAAATTAAAATAAATTTAATGAATCTAACAATGCTTTGGAACCTAATGCACAACATCTAGAGGTCTAGGCTAGAGACGTATTCTGGCGTCGTAAAACCTGGTAACTGTTGCTTGCATTGTTGGTTGGGTGATTCCTCCACTTTGAGACGACAAGTGCCAGTACGGACTTGTGCTTCCACGTACTATCGAATATATTTTGGGAGACCACAATAGGCTGCATCCTTTATCCTTAGGAAGTCGTGTCTGCCGCCCTATCGATCGAAATGCACTGAACACAGCATTCGAGAAGATTGACTGCCGTACCATAAAAAGTATTCTACAGTTTTGCGATTGGTTTGGTAATCCTCTCTGCCTAGATCTCCAAAGAAGTCCATTTTTCTCCTTTTCAAACTTCTTAAAGGAAAAGTTCCTCTAAGCACTTGTCACTTCAGGCTCAATAAAAATCGAAGGCGGCTAGAGTCATCTTTTGTTTCTTCTCGACTCTTTAAAATTGAGAAAACAAGATGTGTCAAAGCGTCTAAAATTTATTTTAATCGGAATAACATCACAAATTCCCTCATTGGTCTTTAGGTTCAGAAAATGGAGTCTACCAACCAAGGATTTCCCCTTGGAGGAAATCCTAGTCCCTTCTCCTCTTGGGGAGATGTTGGTGCACCGCATATGGCCACATTGTCACTTCCAGGGTTGACAATTGGTTTGCCTGTCTAGCTCTTCTCTACCTCTGTCGTTCAGAATCCTGTAATTCCTGAACAGTCAAGTTAGCAACTATATCACACTAGAGTTTCCTCCCAACCTTCTACTTTGTCTGATTCTCCGTCTCCTCCTTCCTCTTCGCTTGATAAAGCCAATAAAGCTAAAAATCAAGTAACTGAGAAGAAGAAGAAGCAGAAAGAGAAAACGGAAAAGAAGAAAAAAGAACCAAAATCGAAAGGGGGCAACAAGGTGTCATCTAGCGAAAATCCTCGCACCGCACCGTCGAAACCTAAATCTCATTATGTCATTTGCAATGGAGACCACTATCACCAAGATTTTCCCTGCATCCCTCGGATCTTAAGGGACTGATCTCCTTGTTTGCACAATATGGTGTCGTCAACCTCTGATGATCACGTTGAATGCACACCATCAACCAGTGAATGTGAAGCACCTGGACAGAAAAGGAATCCCAGATTTCCTTGTAAATTGTGTGAAGGCGATCACGCCATCCACCATTGTCCCTTCCTTGATGAGGCTAAAAGAGTTTTGGATGATCGTCATGTTTCACCGCTACAGCTTCCTCCTAGATATAAAGAACCCTTGCCAAGTCCTCCACTGGTTGAAAATCTGGCCGGCCCGTCATTATGGTCGGCCGAAGCGTCTATCATTGAAAATGAACCCTCTGAATCCATACCAGACAAAAATCAAAAGGTCGAGATGGCAGTTGACCCGGTCTTGCCTTCAAAGTGTTCATCTTCGAATGATACCATCACTGAAGAGAAAGAGAACGACACCGTTCAAATTCTTTTCATCAACACAGACTCCGTTGAACTTGTGGGCAGTCCTCCTGTTCCTTTATCGCAGGAAGGAAGTTCATCGGAGTCATATTCGGCTGTCTATTTGGTCCCACCTCCAAGCAACCTAGTCATTTCCTTCGACTGGAATCTACTAGGGAGACCCCGTTTACCAGCTAGTGTATAATTCAAAATCATTGTACAAGCTTACATAATGGTCATGGTTGGTACCATCATTGATGAAGGGGCTTCTGTGAGTATTCTTTCCTCAACTACTTGGAAAGTGCTTTGTTCACCATTGCTTTTGCCTGAAATGAGAAATCTGACAGGCTTCGACAAAGGAACCAGTCGACCTTTAGGGATCCTTCCAAATGTGCCCATTACTTTGAGAAGGAAAACCATTCACATGAACATGATGGTAGTTCAAGGACCCTTGGATTATAATCTACTCCTTGGACATGACTCTATTTATTGCATGGGAGCCATCGTCTCCTCACTCTTTAGAGTTTTCCGCACCAGGGTAGAATGGTCAAGCTCGTAGACCAAATGTCATTCCATGGTTCACACATCGCAAATAGTCAAGTGCCATCCCTAAATGGTCTCTTCATGCAAGGAATGTTTCATCGATCTACAGTCTGTCCACCTCATGAGCGCGAGTGATTCAGGAGGATGTGACTGAAACCCAGGGTGCATGCACCCTGGTCTGTTTCGGCAGGGAAACCTTGGGTATAAAGCAGGTTTCTGTGGGGGATATATGACTAGTATCACACCCATCCTCACAGGAAAATGGGATTAGGGTGGAATAAGATACCTTCGTTAAGGTTATGCTGAGTGGCATGTGTTTGCACCACTCCCCTTTTTCTATTTTGGTAGACATCGCCATGAAAGCATTCGGTCCGCTTTGCGGGGAACTTTCTTGGTAACCTGGAAATTTTTCACTATACCTAGGGTCATGCAAGCCTTTTCGCATGCAAGCAAAGAGCGACTATTTATTTTTTAAATTTGTAGAACCTCTAACCCCTTAAACCCGTAAGGCTAGTCGTTTCCTCGCTTTCATAAATAAAGGATTTGGGGCAAAGCTTTAAAATATGTAAACCCCTTCAAAATAACATCTTGAATGAGAAATCCTTATCATACGACTGGCGAGCAGTGTTACCGTAGGGTTCAAGCTCGTTAAAAAATAAACCCCCCACGAGCAGTTTTAGCGCATAGTTCAAGATCGTTAAAAAATAAACATAAGTCATGAGAAAATGTTTCCCCTAGTGTTTAATCTCATTAAAAGATGAACCGGTAAATAACCATCGTGAATGCCTTATCACCATCTTTTGAGCCTTGGTCATGTTCTCATCATCACCTCCACTATGTTTTTAGCTGATCATTCACCCCCATATGATTGTTTACCCCTTCTAGGAACATCTGCGAAGAGTGATTCTATTAGCCATCCTTGTGACACTACCATGATTGGAGAATTCCAAACCTTACTTGGAATCAGCTGCTACCACAAACCATCACTCATTCCTCGAAAATGAGTCTCCTTTAAGCTCTTTTCAACTGACTCGTAAAATATGAATAGATTGCCAAGCGATTGGCCTCTCCAGCTCGTTAAAAGTCATCAAAAGTGTTGTCCCTCCTCCAGATTTTAATCTTTTTGGACCTGAGAGATTATTACACAAAAATATCGAGCGCTTGTCTTGTTCGGCTCGTTAAAACTATCAAAAATTCATCCATTTTGTATTATTTTACACTTTTTCGGACTCAAGGGATTACATGACAAAAAGAATCGTTGGAGTCTCCTTTCTGCTCCTTGCAGACTCTCTAAAATTGAAAGGGACCAAGTTATCTTTTTCATTAAACTTGTTAAAACCAAATAGCGACAAACTAGCCCAAATGGATGAGAACGAGTTTCACTGTCGCTAGGCTTGATAAAATATAGCGACAGGTTCGCCCAAAGGGTGGATTATAGAACAAGTATATGTTATCCTCCTCAAGCTTGACAAAAATAAAGAGGTACTAGTCAGCAATGACTCGGGAAAATTGGGAAGAAAACTTGAAAAAGCTTTATTGGTAGTAAGTCACTCTTGAACATGACACTTTCTTTCCGCATCCATGCCGGATTGGGTTGTTCCGTTCACTAGTCATCGCCATTGGTCCATCACACCATCCATTTTTGGGGTTAACGCTACCAATCCATCGTCTGTGTCACCGATAGGTTCAAGTGAAGTCATTCAGACAATTCACCTGTGTCTTACCCACTACAATACATTCATGCTCCATTCCTTCATGACCACCACACTGGACCCTGTATCATCAGATTGTTTTTACCTCCAAAATCATTTGCTTCGTTCCGTGTCGCTGATGTGGGATTCATTAAGGCCCTCCTGCGATGGGTCACTTCTTGTTGACATCAGCACATTATCTAAGAGGTTGACTTAGGAACAACCCTTTCAGTACTTTGAAGCTTGCATTCCTCAAGGACAAGTTTCTCACTTTTGGCAACAGGTTTACATTAATGGCCTTCAACCGAGAGATTTTACGTGGTGTTTGATGCCAAGTCCTTTTTCACACCACGTGCAATGTATTGTAGTACAATTCAATTGTCCTTGATTCCTCTCACGCCTGTTAACAACTTACATCATTGGCTGGTAATCAGGCGATGTCTTTCCATGTTCAGCTCCAGAACATTTTTCACATGGATCGACTTGTACTCCGAGTGAAGATTGAACAAGTTTTGAAGACCTTGGATCTAGTTTCATCCATCCGAGCTGCGATATATTCGTGAATATAAAGAAATCAAGTGTACATAACTGCCGAACAGATGATCATCCAAATCAAATGATGATGAGTCAAAATCATCAGTCTGCCACACAGATGATTGTCTGTCCTATGTACATGAAAATGAATTTATAAAGTTGAGCATGGGAATACCCGCCTTAGCTAGATCATGAAAAAATGTTGTCAAAATAATGTATTGTATTGTATCTTATTACAGGTCGCCTCCCAGCTCGAAAAAACTTTGGATCCTCATAGTAAAGCATTTCACGCGACATCAAAAATATTAACGACTTCATGCTTTAGGGGGCAACTATTATAGACATTTTTGGGCACTTCAACCATAATCATAAATGTCCATAAACTGAGGGCTCCTAAGTCCCTAAATGTGTTTCTTGACTGCCTAAAGGAACAAGGTCAGTTGATTACATCATCTCCCAGAAGTTCTCCACTGAAAACTTCTCATAAATGGTCAAAGTTGGACCATACTAAAAACCCAGTGCAGAGGATGCGATGTACATCATCTTCCGAGTGTATAGGGTGTGATGCATACTGAATGGCTCCTCTGTAGGGTGCGATGGTCAGGAATGGAAAAATGGCAGGGACAAAATGCGAGGTGGAAGATCATGGAATCTTCCAGAAGCTTCCCCTCTGACACTTGCTTCTCTGTTTTCGACCAAGGATGAGTAAGAGATCATAATTCTCCAAGTGGAAGAAGGAACTATCATAGAGAGGACACTAATCAAGACCCCGGAAGATGACTCACCTCCCTATAATCATCTATATATGGATCCCTCATCACAGAGATCCACAGGCTGGAATTTTGTATCTTATAGAGAAGTTTTGTTTGTTTTCTGGTGTATATTCATAGTGTTAGGTGATCTAAGCTTTTCTTGAGGTGAAGAAGGGCTTTCTAGCTAGAGGATGATGTTGGGTTAGAACATATGGTTGTAATCCTCTTGCAACTTTTTATCTTAATAAAGCTATTCAAGTTTTCCTCCATATTCTTGTATGTTTACTTATATATGCATTTCTATGGTTAAAACACATCTGGTCCTGTGTTATTTATGAATATAGATCTTTGTTCTTCGATAGTAGTATGTTGCTATGATTCCACAAGTGCTCTTTGAAGCTGGGCAGACAAAGAAGAAGTCGCAAAGCTCTATCAGGAAGGAGAGGAAATCAAGCGCAAAACTAAGGTTGGTCTCCTTGTTCCACTCATATCTATTTTTATAAAGGAAAGCGAAAGTAGACTTTACTTATTTGTTTCTGAGATAGCCACCAGTATTAGTGGGAATAGAAGCATCCGAGTGGACACTATTCTTGGAAACACTTCACAATGGGAGCTACACTTGGTGAACAATCATTCATCCAAAATATCTCTAAAATTTTATTAATATAGGTTTCCTGAGACAACACAAGATGCCTCGAAATCTGCCTCTATGGATCTTAATGCCAATGACATAAGATGCCTCACCCATATCCTTCATATCGAAATGTTTAGAGAGGAATTTTTTCACCTCATGTAGCAAACCCTTATCATTGGTTGCTAGGAAAATGTCATCCACATATATAATAAGAAAACAGATTTTACTCCCACTGAGTTTTAGGTATATACATTGATCCATAATGATTTCTACAAAACTAAATGAAGAAATTACATTATGGAATTTCAAATACCATTGGTAGGATGCTTGCTTTAAACTGTATAAGGATTTCTTGAGCTTGCAAACCAATTGCTCACCATCACTAGAGGGGAATCCTTCAAGTTGTTTCATGTAAACCTCCTACTCTAGATCTCCATTGAGAAATCTTGTTTTAACATCCATTTTTTGCAAGTCCAAGTGAAAATGGGCTATTAATGCCATCATAACATGCAAGGAATCCTACTTAGATATAGGAGAGCAAGTCTCTGTGTAATTGATTCCTTCATTCTAAGTGAATCCCTTAGCAACAAGTCTTTCCTTGTATCTCTCAATGTTGCCCAATGAGTCTTTGTTTGTCTTAAAGACCAATTTACATCCAATGGATTTTGCACAATTAGGCAACTCAACAAGATCCCAGACTTCATTACTCTTTATAGAGTTCATCTCATTCTTCATGGCATCATACCATAATTTTGATTCTTTGCAACTCATGGCTTGTGAAAAGGACTAAGGATCATTTTTTGCTCCAATGTTGTAGTCATATTCTTGCAGATTCACAATATAATCATCAAAAATTGTTGATCTCTTTGGTCTAATAGATCTTATTAATGTTGTACCATTATCTTCCTGAGAAGTATGTGGTTCAACTTGTTGTTCAAAAGTTCTTGGCAACTCTTGAACTACCTGATCTACTGGAATGTCATCAACATCTTGTGGAACTTCAACAATTGGTTTTTCAGCACCAATTTGTACTTTAGGGGTGCTATGAACAATAACCAATTAATCACTTGAGGTGGAAGGTTGAGATTCTGAATGATCCTTCTCAAAAACTATGTTCCTTATTTTATCGCTCCCATTGATCAAGTCATTTTCAAGAAACTTTGCATTTCTTGATTCCACAATCCTAGTGTTGTGACATGGATAGTAAAATATGTAACCTTTAGACCTTTTAGCATATCCAATGAAATACCCACTAATGGTCCTTGGGTCCAGCTTCTTCTCTTGTGGATTATATATTCTCACTTTAGACGGGCATCCCCAAATGTGCATATGTCGCAAACTCAGTTTCCAACCTTTCCATAATTCAAATGGTCTTTTAGGAACAACCTTGGTTAGAAATCGAATTAATATATACATTGTCATCTTAAATGCTTCAGTCCATAAGGATTTAGGAAGATTGGAGCTGCCAAGCATACTCTGCACCATGTCCAATAATGTTCGATTTCTTCTTTCTGCTACACCATTCTAGTCGGATGAACCAGGCATGGTGTATTAGGCAACAATTCCATGCTCTTGAAGAAATTTTGCAAATGGCCCATGTGCTTGTCCATATTCTATGTATCTACTATAATATTCTCCACCTCTATCTGATCTCATGATCTTAATTTACTTGCCGCATTGTTTCTCTAATTTAGCCTTAAAGATATTAAAGGCATCTAATGCTTCATTCCTTTTATGAAGCATGTAGAGATACATATATCGTGAGTAATCATCTATAAAAGGGAGGAGGTATCTCTGACCATGTGAGTCCATGTCTGGACTACATATATCAGTATGTATGATCTCTAATATGTTTGAACTCCTATTGGCACCTTTCTTTGACTTGTTGGTCTGCTTTCCCTTTATGCAGTCCATACAAGTCTCAAAATCAGTAAAATTCACGGTATTAAGTACCCCTTCACTTATTAATATTTTAATTCTTTCTACGGAGATATGACCTAATCTCCAGTGCCATAATTTAGAGGAATCTTCATTAATAGCACATCTTTTAGTGCTAGTGTGAACATGCGTTGAACCATAAGTGACATTGTTTTGTAAATTAATACAGTAGAGACCATTAGACAAAATACCATTCCCAACACAATCATATTTATAAAATAAACTGAAAGGTATTTCTAAAAAGTTGAAAGAATATCCAAAATGTACAAGTCTTCAAATTGAAATCAAGTTTCTATAAAAACTTGGAACATAAATGGTCTTTTCTAATTCTAAAACAAAACCACTAGTTAAAGTTAAAAAGCATGTTCCTATAGCTTCCACATGTGAGTCCACCTTGTTTCTTGATAAGATGCTTTGCTCACTTCCCACTGGCTTCCTTAGGTTTTTCAAACCCTGCAAGGAATTCAAAATGTGAATTGTTGATCCAGAATCAATCCACTAGGTGTTAATATTGACATTAACCATATTAGATTCATAACAAACAAACGAGATTGAATTACCTTTGTTTGCAAGCCATTTCCAAAATTTGGCGTATTCCTTCTTCATGTGTCCCTCTTTTTTTATACAAGAAACACTTGGAATCCTTCTTGATATTGGCTTGGGGAGGTACTTTACCTTTCCCTTTCTAATTGGCTTGAGATTCTCCCTTTCCACGCGTTACTAGCATTGCACTTTCTGCTAGTTCCATCACGAGCCTCCCTTCCTCTTGAACACACATGGTCATGAGTTAATTAATTGACCATTTATCTTTATGTGTGTTGTATGAGATTTTGAAGGGTCCGTATTGGTGTGGAAGGGTGTTCAGAATGTAGTGCACCAGGAAGGACTCTGAAATTTCAACCTCAAGTTTCTTCAATTGAGCCATAGTGTCCCTCATTTGCATGATGTGCTCGCGTACACCTTTCGCACTAGTGAGCCTTAGGGATAAGAAATTCATTATTAGGGTGCTTTCTAGTGCCTTCTCTTATGTGACGAACTGATCATCAATGGCTTTCAGTAAGTTTCATACTTTTTTGTGCTAATCAATGGAACCACAAATACCAGCCGAAATTTTAGTCTTAATGAACATCATTCTTAGGCGATTACATCACTCCCATCATTCATGAGGCATGATGTCCACTGCAGTGCTGGTATTAGTGAGTGTCGGTGGTTCATCTTTCCTAATAGCATAGTCTATGTCCATCCACCCCAAACGAAGGAGAACTCTCTCCTTCCAGAACTTAAAGTTATCTGCCTCAAGTTCGAGGATATCACAACAAATATCAAAGAAATTTGCAGGTTGTACAACTGTATCAAGTTAAAAATCACATCCTTATGTTAAAAGTGAGGCCTAAAAATAACATTTCATGCTTTACCAATGTAAACAATGTCTAAAATTGAATCTAATGACATACAAATTGCCTGTGGGATAAATTTTTAGTTCAAGCAGATTCAATGATTCTTTATGATAGAATTTATCAAATTATTCACTTAATTCATAATTCTAAAGGGTATATTATGACTATAATTTGATATAAATTCTATCTTAGATTTGAACTTTATGATAAAATTGTTATTTCATAATTCTTGTGGGTAAGTTATGAATATTTTATCCTAATTAATTATATAAATATAATAAAAAATCCTCTCGGATAAAATTTATTATATTTAGTATAATTAATTACAATTAATGTCTAAATATTCTTTATGTGATCCTAATCAATCATAATATATAATATTATTTAATTAGAGATGATGTGGCTATTCTCTAATCAATTAAAAATTATATGGATCACTAGACATTATTTCTTTTATGCACAAAATTTAACTTGATATGAGAATAATTATAAATTGCATAAATAAAACTATAATATTCATGCATAATCATTCAATAATGGGTCTCTTATACTCATCCAAAATAGCATGTATTAATTAGAGTAGAAATAATCAATTCCTGCAAATTAAATATGAGCATAGCTATAAATTTGCACAATAATTATCCAATTATCTAAATTGCATATAATTAAACCAAATAAATATTATAGGCATAAAAATTGAGCAAAATTAGACATATTTCCAATTAAATGCCTTAATTCAAAAAATTCTCAAAATATGGCATTTAGCCAAACAGAGCATGTCTATAAACACCAAGGTAGAGATAAAAAATGCTTTGATACCAACTGATAGCTAAATATCGATTCTATAATGCGGAATAAACACTTAAAAGAATTTGAAAACTTTAACACCCAAGAAATCATACCTCTAGCCATTGATGTTGCTCACACTCCAAAACCAATCTTTCTGCTATGCTTGAGGCAGTCCCTTCTTTTGTTTTCTGATCTGTTTACATGTGTTGTTGGCTCAATCAAAACCGGTAGTCTGGAAGTCACAGGTTCCAGTCTGACGGAAATCACAAATTTAACATCATTTTATTTAATATACAAAATCAACTCTTGGCCATGACAAAGCAAAAAACGAGCCAGTTAACTGATTCACACAATCAACTTTCAATCCTTAGTGAAGCAAAAAATTTACAACATCTTTCAAGCGTTGCTGAGGCAGATAAAGACCTTGGAGAGAAAAGCTTCAAAAACTACTCTTCACTCACTCGATTGAACAAATGTCCAACGATTTCAGAAAGAAGACAATGTGAGTCTTCTTTGGATTTTCTCAACAAGGATCCTGAATCTAGAGATATTTAGCTCCAACTTCTGAAGCCCAAAAGTCAAGCTTTGCAATCACATGTACATGAAAAAACAAAACTAGACGGCGTGTGTAAACAGAAAGCACTAAGGAAGATGCCTGAAGATGGTGACATGGATTTTGATGGATGGAGAATTGAATGAAGAATTTTAACAATGGAGCTTGCTTCCACACTTCCAGGCGTGACATGAAAAGACAGCTGGCAAACAGCTCTGTAATTATGCGATTTTTGAGCCACTGCGTGAGAGATCATCATCCGTGTGGAATTTCCAAGCTCTGCTTACTCTCATTTGATGGTGAAAGGCTGAATGGGTTGAGTGAGTGAGCTTGTGGACCAAACAGAAGTATTTATAGCCAAGCTTCCATGAAGCTTTAGTTGGCTATGTGTTAAGTGTTCCACATAACATGGTAGAGAACTGCAGTGGGAGTAATGGACTACTCCAAGAGCTCCCAACAAGAAATTATCAACAACAGATGGTTTTAGTAAATACTGGAATCAGTGGCAGATGGTCAGTTGGTTTTTGAATTATTGACGGTTGTTATGGACCAAATAGCCATTATGGGAGCAACAACAAATTGATTGAAATTGTTTGGTAGTGTTTATGAATTCGCTTGCCCGTCTGTTTGAAATAGTAGATTTCTTGAAGGACCTTGAGCAACAACTATTTTTTGTAACATAGGAGGCCCAGATCCCCCAAACAGATCAAAGAATATTCTATAGCTTGGACAAATAAACACTGTTACATACAGAATGGATGAAGAACGAGTTGTAAACCCCATTACAATAGATTCATAAACATCTAAAGACACAGATGCATAAGATATTGTAATGACTCTGTTATAGTCTACTGTTTTCAGAATCATTCCTTTTTTTCTTTTCTCTCAAGGGTGCGCTTTCTTATGCGCTTTGTTATAATGGCAAGCTCATTATCTTTTGTGCTTTCTTGTTTTTAAAATCTTTTTTTTCTCTTAGCTTTTTTCTTTCTTGTGATTAGAATCATTTCTCCTTGCTTTTTATGAGCTTTTTCACTTTATTTTATCAAGAGGCTCATCGAATTTTTTTGGCTTTCTTGATTTTGTGCTTAGAATCCTTTCTCATGAGCTTTTTCGAATTTTTTGTGCTTTCTTGATTTTCCGATCGATTCTTTTTGGGTGCTTTCTTGATTTTCAGTTGTTTCATTTTCTATTTAGTTTTATTCATCTTTCGACGGTTGTTTGGTTATCTATCCTTTTTATTTTCCATACTTTCTTGATTTTTTTTTTTGGTGTGTCGTTTTCTATGCTTTCTTGATTTTTCTAGTTCATGTTTCATTTTCTCGTTCATTTTATTCATCTACGTTTTTCTAGAAGTCTCTTGTTTGGTTATTTGTTTTTTTCTTTGCATTGTAGTTTTTTCTTTTATTTATTTATTTATTTATCATATAAATATTACCAATATAGTTTTTATTTATTTAAATATATATTTGTAGATATAATATATAAATTTTATTTATTAAATAAATATTTCAGTGTTTTGTTTTTTTATGTTTTTCTTTTAATTTTTGTGTTTTTTTTCAATTTGTCAATTATGAAAGAAAATAAATAAAATATATTTTTTCAAAATATAAAAAAAAAAAATACAACTTACATAGAAATATTATTATTTTTTAATTAGTATACTAATCATTATTAATATTTAATTTATGTTATTCTATATTAATAATTTTAATTTTTGTATCAAAATTTTAAGTTTTTAATTTTTATTCCAATAGGCCTCCCCTTATTGGAATTGGCCATTTGAATCTTTTTTTTAATTAATAATTTCGAGATTATTGTTTAAATTCAAAAATACCAACATATTCTCATCATCCCCACTACATCAACAAATGGAATTAAGGTGTTTAAATTTTGTTTAAAATAGTCTTTTACCAAATGATGATTAAAAACCTAATGTGCCTATTACTTATCACCACTTATAAGAAATAGAGAAACATGAAAACCCTTATCAAGATTAGAGAAAAATGAAATTCAAAATGAAAAACAAATATTAAAACTTGGCTACCCTGTTACATTCTAATTAGCTTGACTTTCAATTTAAATGGTGCCAAACCTCGCTTCTTCCTAAACTAGAAAGATGATGAAACATGGCTGCATTCTTTTTGAATCATATAGTTGTGGCTTACATTATATTTTTTTAAATGTGTTTACCTTTCAATTTAAATGGTTCCAAACGTGACTGCATTTCTTTTGAACCATATAGAAGTGAGTTACATTATATTTTTTGAAATGGGTTTTTTTCAAACTTCCAAATGAAATGGTGTCAAATTTGGCTTCATTCTCAACCAAAGAAATATTTTTAAAAAATGAAAAGTGGTTGCTTTCTCTATAAAAGCTATAGTAGTGGCCTATATTATATTTTGAAACATGTTTGTTTAACAAATTTGAAATTTTTTAGCAAGCATTAGGGGAAGTGAAACGAGTTTCTGATTGTTGTTATATTCATCAAACTTTTCTTTTCAATTCTAAAATGAGAGTTTTCCTTTTGTAATTTTCATTTATCTTTTCCAATTTTTATTATGATAAAGGGTTTTTTTACGTTCTAGTAATTTTTTCTTGTTTTTGTTGCTTGGTTTGTTATGGTTTGAAGAGGAGTGTTATTTATTTTTTGTGAGGGTTTTAATGTTAACTTTATAGGTTTTAATGGCTCCTCCAAGGTTTTGGCTTTATAGATTAGGAATCCATAACATGTATCACATCTTTAAGAGTGTTATGAATATATAAGGCTCACTACCTGAAGAAGAGTTTAACAAAGTACAACATTTGTTCCTATGGAGAACTTAGGCTAAAGGGCTGGAAAGGAAAAGAAACAATGAAAGGCAGGTCAACCAAGGTGTCAAAACTAGGAAAACCACACCAGGACTAGCTCCTAGAAATCCTCGAAGGAAAAGAGGCAGAAAAAAGAAGAATGAGTTATTGATGGAATGTGGAAAACTAATGATAGATTCAGGTAAGATGAAAGATGTAACCAGCTACTCCTTTACAAATCTTTCATACTAAACTTCACATCTTGGAATATCAGAGGTCTGGGAAGTAAAAAGAAACAAAGGATACTTAGCAATAAAATTAAACAAGAAGCTTTGAATATGATCTTTATCCAAGAAACTAAATGTTCCATTAAAAAAAAATAAAATAAATAAACAGTAAGTTGCTCAAAAAATATGAGTTTCTAGAAGTCAAAGCAGATAAAACAACAGGAGGAATACATACTCTTTGGAACCCCCAAATATTAGCATAATAGATGTTGAGGCATCTAGGAATTATTTATCAATGGTTTTTTAGCCTGTGGGAGATAGGGAGATTTATTTAATTACAAATATTTATGGCCCTCAAAGACCAGATGATAAACTCAAGCTTCTAGAATCTCTTGTATAACTAAGAGATAGACACACAAGAGTACTGTGGTTTATGGGTGGGGACTTCAACATGATCAAATCATTGTCGGAGAAAAAAGGTGGGACCAGAAATTTAAGCAAAGACTCTATGGCATTTTATAATTTTATAGACAACATGAAGCTAGTTGAAAATGATATGAGTAATGGCCTCTTTACATGGAACAACAAGAGGGGAGGAGAGTCTCAAGTAGCCTCAAAGTTAGACAGATTCATAATCTCAGAGGACCTTATGCTCACAGACAAGGAAATGACAATGAGAATTCTCCCCTTTGGTGGCTTGCACCATTGCCCTGTCCAACTTGAGGTTCAATGCATTGGCACCCCTAAGAACAAACCTTTTAGATTTTAGAATATCTAGCCCACCCACCCATATTTTATGAAAACCATTGCAAAATGGTGGATAAAAGATCTGCATATTCAGGGAATGAGAATGTTTCTTCTACACAAAAGACTAAAACATATCAAGCTCAGACTCAAAGATTGGAACAAGAATGAATTTGGGAATATTTTTGAAGCAAAAAAATCTATTGAAGGTAAAATGCAGGAACTCAATGAAGCCCTTACCACAGATGGCTTTGATAGAGCCAGAAATGATCAAACCACCAAGCATCATCAAGGCTGGGAGAACTTATGTAAACAAGAGGAGATATTTTGGAGACAAAAAACAAGAGTTCAATGGCTAAAATAAGGAGAGATAAACACTAGGTTTTTCCACAAATCCACAATGGAGAACAGGTCTCATAACAGGATCTCACCGATCAAGGACTTCAAAGGTCAACTACTCAATACCCATGAAGAAATAGAAGCTATGTTGGTTCAGCACTTTCGAAGCATCGCATAAGAGACCATCTTAGACAGGGCTCATTTCATCGGGGACTTAACAAAGCACATACCTAAGCTAGTAACAAGAGAGGATAATTTCAATCTCATTAGGCCAGTGACTGAAGAGGAGGTTAGTGATGTCATTAAAGAAATGAAAAAAGGTAAAGCACCAGGCCGTCATGTTTTCAATGTCAATTTCTTTAAAGCTTGCTAGAACATTGTCAAGAAAAGTATTCTGAATGTCATGGAGGACTCCAAGATGAATATAACCATTTTGAAAGAACTCAATAAATCCTTCATATCTTTGATCCCCAAACAAGACATTGGTCTCACTCTAGACAGATTAAAACCCATAGCTTTATGCAATGTGCTGTACAAGATAATATCCAAAGTTATTGCCAACAGACTCAAACCTCTTCTTCCTACTCTAGTTGTTGTGGAGCGAACAGGATATGTGGAGGGTATACAAATTCTCAATAACATCATTCAACCACATTAGGTGGTTCACTCATTGTTAAGCAATAGGAAGGTTGAAATGATTATGCAATTGGACCTAACCAAAGCTTATGACAAGTTGAATTTTACTTATATCATGAAGGTCCTTCTAGTCTTTTGATTTGACCATAACTGGGTAAGATGGGTAATGGCCCTGGTGACTTCATCTAGCTTTTCAATTCTGGTTAATGGTTATCCATCCAAGACGTTTACTCCTACAATAGGCCTCAGGCAAGGAAGGACTTGGTCGAACTATCAAGCATACTAGAGAAGTGGGTACCATCAAGGGTCTCTAACTCTCTGAGACTGGACAGGCTTTGACCCATCAAAATCTTTTGATGACACCATGCTATAGGGCATTCCCACAGTCAAAGAAGTGCTTGCTTATAAACAAATCCTGAGTGACTTTTCCAAGGCTATGGGTACAGAGGTAAATCTCTCCAAGTCTAAGATTTTCTTTTTTAACACTAATATTCCTATTCAGAGGAACATCTCAATAATTATGGGCTTTCAAAGAGATATCCTTCCTTCCAAAGATATGGGAGCTCTAGTAACTGATGAACCTTTGCACAAGAGTATTTGGGAGATGGTGATTAACAAGATGTAGGATAAAACCTAGAAATGGACTATTATATCTTTGAACTTGGCAGGCCGGCTAGTGCTTACAAAATTTGTACTTCAATTAATCCCCATCTTCTTTCTTTCAGCCCTTCCAGCTCCCAAAGGAGTCTTGCATCAATTTAGAACCATTCAATGAAACTTTATTTGGGGTAATGGGTTTTAAATAAAGTTTATAAAATTATTATTTCTATTATTAATGAAACAAATTTAAAATAGTCGTAATAAAAGAAAGTTTAATATGCTTATGAAGACATGTAAAAATGAAGGTCGGCGGAGGCGGCTTGTTGGTAAATTTAGACTCATCAAGGCGGTGAGGTCTTGTGCTCAAACCTAAGCGAGGGCGTTGACTAGTCACAAGGAGTGACTTGCCTAGGCCAAGCTCGCTCATCTTTTAAGGTCGGCATAGGCAGCTGGTTGGTAAAGTCGGACTCGTAAAGACGGTGAGGTCTTCTGGTCAAACCTTGGTGACGGCGTTGACTAGTCGTGAGGAGTGACTTGCCTCGGCCAAGCCCGCTCACCTTTTAAGGTCGGCAAAGGCGGCTGGTTGGTAAAGTCAGACTCGTAAAGACGGCGAGGTCTTGTGCTCAAACCTGAGCAAGGGCATTGACTAGTTGCGAGGAGTGACTTGTTTGGGCCAAGCCCGTTCACCTTTCACCTGCAAAGGTTTGGTCTCGTGACCATTGGATGATCTTCTAAGTCATCTGTGCCATTATGGAGGTTACGAGTTCGAGTCTCGTCTTAACCGAGGTCCATTCTTGTGGGCTAGATGGTTCCTCCTAGAGGTTATAGTGGTAGCTAGTGGGATTCAACCCTGTGTAACATGAGTACGATACCACCATCGTTACTGATTCTGCTAGTCAACAAAAAAAGAAAAAAACATGTAACCATGGTCTAATTTGTTATGATAAATTAGTTAATGTACACTACAACTCCTTTTTTTAAATTTCAATGCAATAAAATTGCAATCCAGTACACTTGTTAAATAATAGCTCACATAGTGGAGGAAGGAGTTTCAAATATAGGTTTTGAATTTTAGATTGAGGTGAAATTTTCTATGAGAGTTTAGCCAATGTACGGTACAACTCTTCTTGCAAAAGTGTAATGTAATAGAATTGCAATGTAATACACTTGTTAAACAATGACTAACATAGTGCACAAATAATTGAGGTTTTGAGTTTTAAATTAAGGTTTAATTAAAAATAATCAAATAAATTTCAAATTTAGGTTTTGAGTTTTAGATTAAACTTTAATTAAAAATAACCAGCGTAAATAGTTATATTATAAAACTAAAGTAAACAAGTATTAGTTATTAGTGATTGAAGATTTTTTATAAAAGCAAGTTTGGTTTCTTTTAGTATTACAATAATAATACATAATAATAAAATATAAATTTTATTAAGAATACAAATATTAAAATAATAATTAATTAAAATAATAAGAATTAAGAATCTATATTTTTAAATAAAAATTAAAATATTAAAAGATAACTCAACTATAAAATATTAACTAATATACTAAATCACAATCAATAATTATAGTACAATAAACAATAAAATAAGCTTAATAAATATACTCTATAACATTAGGTTTGTTATTAATATATTATTATCTATAAGTACAATTATTACACATATATTACTATATCAAAAATTATTCCCATGGGGCTTTGGATTTACGGTGAATGGGTGCATTGTTGAGGCACTCCTTGCGATAGGTCACCGGTTCAAATCCCCCGTGGGTGCTTAGATAATTCTTCTAATATTAATAGCAATTAAGCTATAATATTACATTAATAAAATTTATGTATTATCATTACTATTCATAAACAATGTTCATAATAGTTACGTTTTATACATTAATAATAATAAAATATAATATTGACATTACAAATATTCACATTAATGTTCTTAATGATAACGTTAAAATATTGTTAATTATTTCATATAATAATTATTTATGTAATAATTTTATATATTTTGTTAACTAGCTCAAATTGTTAATGTGACTAACATAATCATTAATGGTTAACTTTAATTAATTATAATTTCTCATTTTCAATCTTATTAAACACTAACAGTTATAGTAGGTTGTAATTAATCATTTATTAGTGTATTAAGACACATAAAGTATTAATAGTTTGATTATTAACTAATATAAAACCATAATTTATGAATATCAATACTATTGATTATTTATTAATATTATTGCGTTAACTCCTTAATATAAGTAATATAAATAACATATATAAAACCGTGTGTGTGTATAACTTTTGCAACCATAGTTGTAACCCATCCTAAAATGGTTACTATGTACATATATTTCTAGAACCATTGTTGGAGCTTTGGAGGCATAACTATAACACTTAACTTTTCATTTGATGACATGTTTTAAATGACAAGTTTAACATTTCTAAATATAAAATTACATTTTTTATATAATATAATATGACACCATTGTATATATATATATATATATATATAATATATATATATAATATTTATAAAATTATTATATATTATACATACGAAATGATTTTAGAATAATATGAAAATGAAGGTTTTAATTCTTTAGTGTGATATGAGATTATCAAATAATGTAAATCATGATAAACCATAATGGTTTTGTATTTAGTAAAAGACTTACTATATTAGACAATTTTAATTTCATGATATTTTTTATGTTTTCAAAGTTTTAATATGTAAGTGGGTAGGTTTTATAAAAAAATTAGGTTTGGTTTTAATATAATATAATATAATATGTTTTAATACTAATATTAATAGTCAATCATGATCAAACCACGTTCAACCATTGCCAAACTATGTCTGAATATGCTTGACAATCAATACTCTTCAACTTTGGTAAAATATAATTGCATACTATTATTGATTAATATTAATAGTTCAACATAGTCAACCAAATTAGATAAATGTAGTCAAAACTTGATAGGAAATGTTTAAATAATTGAGCATGATCAAACTTGGTCAACCCTATGTTAATCATATTTAGCAATATTCAGCTTGATGACATAGTTAAACATAGTTGAGCCTTCAAAGGTGAACATAAAAAACCATAGTCAACCATGTTCAATTCGAGTCAAAAAATCATTAACCATAGTAAAAAAATAGTTGGAGATGTTTAACAATAATCATACATTTTTAGTGATACCTTAACCATGGTGATCACTGTGGTTTACTATGATTGACCATAGTTATCTAAGGTTACCATGGTCAACCATTGTCAACCATAGTTTACTATATTTAGCATGGTTGATGATCGAGGTGGATATTAGTGGCCACTTTCCTATTCCACTTGGATTACAACACTTTCTCTTTTAGTTTTTTTGTTTCCTTAATTGTAGCACAATTTACAATTTTTGGTATTTTTTCGGGTCCTAAACTTCTGGAGCCATTTCAGTGCCCTAAACAACATTTTTAGGGAAAACACAAAGGCCAAGTAGCTCCTGAATAGGCTTACCGATTAATTTTTGGTCTCATCTTAAAGATATTCGACATGATGTATAATTATGGCCAAACGAAGATCAGATGCCAAAGTTACGACCCCAGAAATTTGATGTACCAATTTACCCCAATCAACCCCATTGTTTTGGTGCTTCATCTCTTGGGGTTAGGTTTTTGGATGTTTAGGGTTCTCCATTGTTTCTCAATAATAAATAGGTCTTCAAGCCTCATTGTAACATATTTTAGAGGCATGTATCCCCCACATCGCTTCTTAGATATATCCTACCATTGCCCGAGCTAGTTTATTTCCATTTTGTATGCAAGCATATTTGAATTCCTTGATATTAATGACAAGAAGTTTTATTTCTACCCCAACCGTGTGTTTACGTTTATATTTGTATTTTGTTGTGTTCCCGCATAAGTATGGATCATCGTAACATGCACTAGGAGTAATGGTACTCCTCCCTAGGACAACTACAAGAAGATGTCATAGTCTAAGATGTTGCCTAGTTGTATTGAGTGATTCTTGCTTCGAGAGTGCAATACTTGGAGTTTTTTTTGAATCAGGACATGTTGAGGAGAATTAAAGCTTGAATCCTCTTTTGGAGAGCACAAAACCATTTCACAAGGAGTTCTTGATTTGTGGATCCTTATCTTAAATACCATGCCACATTGGAGGTGGCATTCAATCACCACATGACACTTGTACATCTTCAGTAAACTACCGTGATGTGGATATACCCTAATAACTTATATTAGGATTTTGTCCACTTGATCCATTTTATATTATTTTCCTAATTGACCTATCTTATGAAAGGGGGAGAGCATCCTCATCCTCACAACTTAGTCACTAGATCATCCATATCTTCTTGATGTAATCATATTCTAGCCCTTTTTTTGTAATGCAAGTGTCAAAGCTTTGGTGAATTATTGGGAACTAGGGTTTGTGTGAGATAAAATTAAGAGAAGTATCTCAACACAAGCATTAACATGTTGCATGACATAAGGCTTGTGGGATGAAACCTTGGAAAATAGCTAGAGCACTTAATGCTAACGGAGCTTGTGTCATGCAAGTTTAAACAAATCTTGTTGATGACTTTTTTTATGAGTGAAAAGGTTCCAACTGTGATATTTTTGGTTTCATTATAGCTTGTAGTGGAACCTTTTATGCATACAGGAGATCTTGGTGAGACACCTTGATAGCCTAAAATATTGTTGGCAAAAAATTGTAGATTCTTAGGAAACCAGCTCACAAAAAGATAGAAAAATAGACCAATGCCTTAGAATTCATCCTCTTTGAGGGGACAACCTCCTTTACATTACACAAATGAACAATTCTTGGATGATACAAATGACTAAACCTCTCTTCTATATATATGAGTCTAAGGGGTCATAGTGTAATCAAGCCGACATAACAGTAATAACATAAGGGCACAAAAATAACAATAGTGGGTTTCTATGGGGCATACTAATAACAATATGGGGATAATAGGGGAACAATAATAACAATAATGGATACAATGACAATAGTAATCGTGGAATCACTAATACTATAGGGGCCTAACATGCCCCTCTCCTTCTAAAAAGCGTTGTCGTCAACGCTAGAGTAGTTTTGGATGCTTCTATATAAAATTATCATCCTTCCATGTCGAATCTTCACCCGATAAGTTCTTCCACTTGATGAGATACTCCAAAATTGATTGATTTGATGACGATCTAAGAAGAATATTATTTGCAAGGGTTTTCCCCATAGTGGAATTTTCCCTGGACTCAGACCAATCTAGGTGTCTATATATCTCTGCATGTTTTTCTTCCATTGTTCCTTTATGTTCCATTGCATTGATGATGATCATGATGTTATTTCTATATAATTTCATATGGTAATGGATAATGGTGTATATATGAATAATGTAATGATCGATATATGGTGAACTTAATGTATTAATGATGAAATGAAATTGTTAAAGAAAAGAACAATGTAGGCCTGTAAAAAATTAACAACATCAATATTTTCTTTTTTCTTTTTTATATGTTTATAATAATTTACTTAATTATTTATTTTGTACTTTATGATAATTATTTATTCAACAAAGAATTAATCCTATTAAATTTATTCAAGATGCAATGCAAGTTGGATTGAGTAAAAGGTATTTTAATGAATCACTTGTGGAAAAAAAGGATAAGGAACCTCAACTATTGTTAGATGGAATAATTTGTAAGGGATAATTTTGGAAATTTGTAGACATCAAAAGTCTAATAGGAGAGGAAAATGGCCAAACGGAAGCAAGAAATTCCATGGAAGAAGACAATAATGAATTTCTAGAAGATGATGAACATGGATTATATGATATTGTTGATTAAATTTATGTTATTCTTGAAAATTAAGGTCATTTTTCATAATTGTTTGTTAGTTATACTTGTAATGTTCCGACTTTGATATTTTGTGATAAGAATAAGTGTTTAATTTCTTTCTTATATGTTTAATATTTATTTAGCTAATTTTCACTATAATTTTTATGTGAATCATTATTTTTTGAAAAAACAAACTTTGAAAATTATTAGGTTTTTCCATAAATTCTTTAAAATGCTACTTTTTAAGTCCTTTTTTTTCCAAATTTCCCATAAATCCCATTTATTTGACATGCCACTTTTAGCAAACAAAAGTTCCAAAATGTGTTTTTTTATTATATCTATATTCAAATTGTGTATTTTTTTCAAATGTTTAAGATTATTTCTTTTTTATTGATAATTATTTGATGTTAATGATACACAAATATGAAAATCCGAGATTTAAAATATCGACATTTTTTAACTTTGCAAAAGAAAAAAATTAAAATTTCTTTACAAAAAATTTGAAAAGAAAAATAAAAACAATAAACCTAAAAAATACTTAAAATATTAGGGAAATTTCTCTATGTAGGATCCATTGAAAAGGGATGTAATATGACTATCTACACTTGAAATATGGTAGGGACAAATGGGATATTTCTACATAATTTAGGCAATATCAAAGCATTGTGGTAAGATGAACTATTTATAGTAGGAAGTGACATTAATATGGTCGAATAATTGAATGAAGAAAATGGAGGCATTTGGTGTATAGAATTGGATTCTCATTAGTTCATGAATCTAATTAGATAGTTTGGCGTTGCATAAGCGAAGATTTCCAATGAAGTCTACACCTACAACAATAGGTAAGGATGTAAGCATAAAATAACTTCTCATTTTGATATAATTCTAATATCACAACTCCTTCTAGAGAAGGATTTTGTTTCGGAGGCTTTGTTCCTCCCTCTTACATGTTTTGATTGTTAACTACTATTTCTTAATGAGGATCTCAATGTCAAACCTGGAAATAGGCCTTTGAGGTTTGAAAGTCTATGGATTAGGGATCCATCCTTCCTCGGTAAATAAAAATCTTGGTGGGAACTAACAAAAGTATAATGAGTACCATGCATGGATAAATTTCAATAGAAACTCAAGAGACTAGAAACTTCAAGAGCTCGGAAATATCTTTAAACCCAAATAAATTGAATAAATACAACAAAAAATAAGCGTAGAAGGTGTAAGAAAGGAGCATGGTGTACAAAAGGGATATCACCTCACTTAGATAGAAGAATTTATGAAATAAGAGGAAATCCTATGGAAGTAAAAGTTTAGAATTAACTTGCTAAAGAAAAGGGAAAAACCAAAAAATCATTCCAGAAAACCATGATGAAGCATAGGAACCACAAGAAATATTCTCTCTCAATGATGAAATAAGGAGAAAATATCACAAATCACAAGGATCTATAGGGAAAATTCATGTTCTTATAGAAGTTAGTTTTGAAATAACTAACTCTAATAGATTGCAAGCAATCCAAGATATCACAGAAAATATTCCCTCTTTAGTGAAATAGTACCACAATACGAGACTAATGATGGAGATACCCTTTATTCCTCAAAAAGAGGCCACTAAACCTAATGAATTTACTACTCATTTATTTTAGGCTTGTTGGTATTTTTTAGGAAATGAAATTTATCCTCTAGTGAAGGAATTTAAAAGTACTAGACCTCTATTCCCTATGTTGAACACCATTCTTCTTACATCATCTCCCAAATTTGATAGGGCTCGTGATCTAGATGGGTTTAGGTTGATTTCATTATGTAACATAAGCTATAAAGTCATCTCTAAGGTAATTAAAAATGAGTTAAAGCCCCCATTTCTAGAAATCATCTTGACAAAGAAAACTCGGTATGTCATAGATCAAACAAATTTGTAATGGAATTATTGTAACTCTAAAATGTTTTTAATCTTTAAACAAAAATAGGAAATCTGGCATGCACATTAAGGTGGATATCTCAAAATATTTCCACAATATAATATGGTCATACCTGTAACACGTACTCAAATTTTTTGGCTTCTCCAATGAATCATGACTACCTAAATCAACTCCTTGGTCACCACTTGATTATTTTATATCATTCTCAATAGAACTCACTACTCCACTTTCAATTATTTTATGGGAATAAGGCAAGCATATCCCATTTCTCCATTCCTTTTTGTCCTAATACTCGAGGGTCTTGGTAGAACCTTTAAGGTATCTAATTCACAAAGAAATATGGAATTCATGTGTTTATATGGAGGAGACCTTATATCTCTCACAAACAATTTTTTGATGACACAATTTTGATTGGAGTCCCAACATATAGGCAAGAAATAAACTTAATGTTGTCATTAGAAGATTGGATGGAATATTTAGGTGTGTATATTGATTTAGATAAGTCACAATTGTATTTTTTTTTAAAACTAAGTTGGTGATACACAGGAATCTAACAAGAATTTTGTGATTTCAGTCAAGTGAGCTAAATATATACATGTTTGAGAATATTAGTTACCTAATTTATAATTATTATAATTTGTTTTTTAAAATTATATTCATAGAATTATATATATATATAGGCATCATAGAATTTTTTAAATTGTAAATACATTTAGGAATTAGAAACTCGGTTGGGTTTGTACTTGTGTAACTTAGTGTAAATTTTGATTTGCATGAAAGAGAGAGATAGAGAGGGAGAGAGGTAGAGATGGATGGAAGTTGCGTGGAGAAGAGAGTGATGTAGAGGGAGAGGAAATAAGAGAAAGAGTGGAGGGGATGGGTAGAGAGAGAAAGAGAGAGAGAGAGAGAGAGGGGTATATAGAGAGAGATAAAGTGTAAGTGAGGGACAAAGGAGACAAGAGATAAACGACAAAGAAATATGGGGAGAAAGAGAAGCTCAACAAGTATGTGAGATAGTGTGGTGAGAGAGAAAAGGAGAATGATTCAGTAATTGAGAGAAAGAGACGGAGGTGTGAGAGTGATGAAGGGAGAAATAGGGATAGAGTGAGTGAGGGAAATATTGAGAGAATTCAAGTGTGAGGAGAAAAGAGAGAAAACTAGAAATTTAGAGAGATCGGGGGGGTAATGGGTAGAGAGAGAGTGGGCTAGAGAGTATGGGATGGAAAGACGAAGAGG
>APFE030492794.1:0-11571 GCA_000404065.3 Pinus taeda | reverse complement strand
CACATTCAGAGGCAAAACTGAATGCGTAATAACATGTTTGCAGCAAATATAATAAAATGAAAATTAACAAATTATTTTTTGAAAAAAAGAATGGAAGATTAGCTAAATGGTGAAATTTATATCCTAAAATTTTCTATTTTCAATCTCGAACAAGTCTCTAAATCAAATGACATTATTAAAGAAATGACTTGCTTCTAGAAGTTTGCACTTGATCAACATGACATGTCTTCTCTTTAAAACAATACAAACCTACAAAAAATAGTATCACAATGTTTCACATCACCTTTTAGACCTTTAGCAATGATTTCCTTTTGTCACAAAAAGTGGAATTAGGTGTTTCACATCAATACCTTTTAGACCTTTAGCAATGATTGCTTTTTGCCACAAAAGGTGGAATTAGGTGTCAATTATTACTAAAGAAAAAAAATTGTGAAAATTATTATTGCAAAAAAAGGGTTTTAGTGTTGATTTAGAAACCACTACCCAAAAATGAGTTTTTAATGATGACATGGTTATCACTATATGCACCTTTGGGAGTGGAGTGGAATTGTCCCTATATGCACTTTTTGGGAAACTTTTGAGTTGCCTCCACAGAAACTCATGGTGATAACTCAAAAGTGCTCATAGAAATAATGTTTGACACATTTTGAACTATCTCCATAGGAACTTATGTTGACAATTCAAAGGTGTCCCCATAAGTGCTAATGTAGGTGGTTCAAAACTATTCCTAAAAGCACCAACAAGGAAATTCCAAAATTGCCCCAAAAGTGCCTAAAACTATGGTTGAAAATTATCCCCAAAGGTGATTAATATTGTTTTTAAAAGAGCATACTATTTTTTCTTTTAGTTATGATTTTTTAAAACCACCCTAAAAAATAATAATGGCAACTTAGAACATTGTTATTCAATAGAGATTTCATATTTACTAGTAAGGGTTGTAGAATAACTGTAAGTATGTATAATTTTCTCTTGTTTGAAAAATATTTTTTCAATCACTCCCAAAACTAATAAGGGTGGCTTAAAGCCACCATTATTTCAACAATTAACTAATATTTATTAGTCATAGTCATAAAATGATCATTGCCAAATCTTTTATTGTTTTTTTTCAAGTAACCCCCCTAACCGATGAATCGTAAACCCCTTAATTTAGCCCTAACATCTAACTGCTATCCCTGAACCCCATAATCCGAAAAGCCTTAATCCCTTGCCTCTAACCTCCTTATCCAAAAAAATTAATCCCCTAACTATAGGAATTTGGAGATGTAAATAAGATTGAATACCTAAGCATTAAAACACACAAAGATTAGAGGAAGAAAATCATGATCTACATGGTAAAACCCTCTAATAAGGAAACATTCTCATAGCTTATTGTGCTTATATCAATCAAAATCAATTGATGTTATAACATATTCATGCTTGATGCTCAAAAATGAAATGAAATTACATCCTTAGTCCAATAAATAACGCAATTAACTCAAAGCTTACTGCCTAACTTATTTGTATTTTTATAAGCCACCTAACTAGAATCTCTATGTAAACTACAATTTAGGATAATGACAATGGAAGATAAGTTCAACATAGAATATTCAGAGTGTATCAAGCTTATCTTGATAATTACAAAGTTTAATTTTGATGATTTCAAGACGCACAAATAATTATGCACCAACACCCCCCCTATAAGATTTAATTCAATTTTAGGAGAATGAAGGAGGCATTACATGCTATCCCCATTAATTACATTTTCCTTCACAATAGCAGATATCCCAAATAAATTATGAATTTTACTTATGTCCATGGCTTAATGAAGTAAGACTAGCCTATTAGATGCTGGAAAACAAAATAGGTACGTGAAAGTCAACCATTAAAATAGTCAAGATGGTTGAACATGTCGAAGTTGAAGAATATTTGAAGTAAATGCACAAAATTAAGTAATTGTTGACTTGTCAACATAAGCACTCTTAGCATAAAGTGATGCTAGCTTACAAGGATATAAAAGTGCTACATGAAATACAAGTAAAGACCAAAACAATAGCTAAAAAGACATGATTGCAAGAATAGAAAGTAATTATCATCCTCACTTACTCACAAATACCACAAATGCAGAAACTGGAGTTTTGTTAAAGGAAAGGGAATTCAAATACTAACAAAGACAAGGTACCGACATTTTCATTAGAGAGCCCATTTGCATAACTGGAACCTTTCGAATATCATCACAATATCCCCCATGGAAAATAATCAAGAAAAGGGGAAAATTCGCAAGTCGTTAGAGTGGTAAGATGAAAACCATAATGTTGATAATGATAAATGAAGCAATTAAATAGAGAAGCACATGTTATACTAGTGATGAATTGATAAAACAAGTCAATAAGATCCCTTGAAACTATTCCTCAAATAATATTGCTATGACTAATCATCTATCCAATGATAAAAACCCTTGGGGATGGAATTCAACAGTCCCTATTGACATTATTGGGAAAGTTTTGAATTATAACCATGGAAACATATGACGATGATTCAAAACCACCCACATAGATAAGCTCAGGGAAATTTCGAAATACCTTCATAGGCACTTATGATGGTAGTTTAAAACCACCTTTATAAGTGTCTATAAAGGTGGTTAAAAACCATCCTTAAAAGTGTCAATATAGACTATTCAAAACTTCCCTCAAAATTGTTTACAACAACAATTGAAAACTAACCTCAAAAGCTATTAATACCATTAGTAAAAGTATGTATCATTTTCTATTTTTTAACAAAAAAATTCTTGGACTACAAGCAAAGATAATAAAAGTAGATTATAACCATTGTTAATTCAAAAATCAATAAATATTCATTAGCAATGGTCGTATGATCATCACCAAAAATATGTTTGTTAGTTCAAAAGTCAATTCATATTTATGAGCAATGGTCATAGAATGACTATTACTAACACTATAGTCACCGTAAAAACTATTAAGTGCGGCTTCACATTATTACTTATGAGAAGAATTTTATGAAAAATTGGAGATGGATTAATTTTAATGTATGATCATCACCAAAAATATATTGTTAGTTCAAAAGTCAATTCATATTTATGAGCAATGGTCATAGAATGACTATTACTAACACTGTAGTCACCATAAAAACTATTAAGTGCGACTTCACATTATTTCTTATGAGAAGAATTTTATGAAAAATTGGAGATGGATTAATTTTAATTAGGGAAAATTTAAGAACATGCATATTTTATACTGAAATTTTTTGGTAAATCTTGGTGATTTATAAAAATTAATTATAATATGTTTTGCCATATTTTCGTAAAAATATTTAAATTCGCAAGAATATATATTATTTCTAAAAATATTTTGAGATTTTTAAAGTAAAACAATTGATTCTATTTAAATTTGGATGAAATCCCCTTTGGAATAAAATGAAAATTAACAATTCATTTTTAGAAAAAAATGGAAGATTAATCAAATGGTGAAATTTAGCCCCTAAAATTTTCAATTTCAATCCGTACCTATTTAAACAAGTCTATAAATTGTTTGACATTATCAAGTAATTGTCTTGCTCCTAGAAGCTTGTACTTACTTACCTTAGAGTGTTTTCTCTTTAAAGTAATACAAACATCTAAGAATTAGTATTATAATATTTCTCATCACTAACTTTTACACACTAAAGACCAATTACTTTTTGTCATTAAAAGAAAACTTAGGTGTTGTTATAGACATAGTCATTGCTAAGGAAAAAATATCGCTAAAAGTACGATTGCAAACAAAAAGGGTTTTAGTGTTGATTTAGGATTGGAAATTGAAATGAGTTTTTGTAATGGCCACATGATTACCACTATTTACATTTTTGGGGGTGTTATGGAACTATCACTATACACACTTTATGGGAAATTATCGAATTTCCTCACTACAAGCTTATGGCGATAGCTCGAAATTACCTACAAAAATAAATTTTGGCACAATTTTGAACCATCTCCATAGGAGCTTGTGGTGGAAATTTAAAATTGTCCCCATAAGTGCTGTCACAAATGGTTCAAAACTTCTCTTGAAAGTACCAATAAGGAAAGTTAAAAAATTTCCCCAAAAGTGCCTACAACGATGGTTGAAAACTACCCCCAGAAGGGACTAATATCGTTAGTAAAATTATGTATCAATTTCACTTTTATTTATGACGAGTTTTTAACCACTCTAAAAATTAATAATGGTTGCTCAGGCATTATTTAAATCAACAATGAATTTGTATTTACCAGTAACAATTGTAGGATAATTGTTGTTAAAAGTGTGTATCATTTTCTCTCCTTTAACAATGGCTTTTGAACCACCCTCAAAATTGATAAGGGCAGCTTAGAGACACCATTGTATTGGTTACATGTTTTTTATAATTTCAACCTCCTTACTAGAAAGTATATATAATTATTTGCATTAATGATGAAAGGTATTGCTAAATAAAAATTATATTTGGTTAGCATGAGGTGTCTTCTTTGCAAAGTGATACAAACCTTTAGAAATTAGTGTAAATTATTTTCTCTCTCACATTTTTAACTATTAGAGATGGTTTCTTTTTTACACTAAAAGTGGATTTTACTGTAAAATAAAACACAGTCTTTATTAAAGAAAAAATGTTGTAAAAAATATCATTACAAAAAAAAGTTTTAGTGGCAATTAAAGAACCATTACTAAAAAGGAGTTTTAGAAGCATTCACATAACGATCACTGTAGGAACTCTTCGGGGTAGATTTCAATAGTCCCTATAGGCATTTATATGGAAGTTTGAATTATCTCTATAGAAGCTGATGGTGATGTTAAAAGCCACTCATAGAGACAATTTTGGGGGCAATTTTGAAATACCTAGCTCTGTAGGAAATTATGATGGTGATTTAAAAGCACTCCTTTAATTGCCTATGAAGTCCATTAAAAACTAACCTATAAATTTTCGATATGGACAATTCAAAAATTTCCTCAAAAGTACCTAAAATAATGGTTGAAAACTACACCCAAAAGTAACTAATACCATTTCTAAAAGTATGTATCATTTTCTCCTTTTTAACAATAATTTTCTTGAACCACCCTCAAAAGTGATAAGGGTACCTTACAACCATTTTTAATTCAATAATCAATTCATATTTATAAGAAATGGTTATAGAATCATCGTCACCAAAATTGTATTGTTAATTCAAAAATCAATTCATATATGTTAGTAAACATTTGTAGAATAAATGTTATTAAAACTGTATATCATTTTCTCTCCTTTGACAATGGTTTTTTATAGTCACCACAAAAATTAATAAGGGTGGCTTCAAATTACTACTTATGAGAATAATTTTATGCAAATAATGGATGGATAAGACTTACTTCAAAGTTGATTCATTCTTTCCCCTAATGTGTAAATGAATTGGTGATTGGGTACATTGTTAAGGCACACCATGCGATGTCGCTGGTTTAAACACTAACTAGCTTGTGTACCATGTTTGGGGTCGTATGCATACACTTAGAGGTTATATTGGTAGCAATTGGAGTAAAACGCATGTCATATGAGTACGCGTCTATCCTAGTTGTCAATTCCACCAGTCCCCAAAAAGAAGATGTTGATTCATTCTTTTTATAATTATCAGGGAAAAATTAAGGATCCATACATATATTATACCTATAGAAACCTTGGTGAATCTTACTAATTCTTAAAATGCCAATTACAATATGTTGGCTGTATTTTTTTTAAATATAGAAATTTCTAATGATTTATATTACTTCTAAAAAAATTGGAGAATGCTCTAGTAAAATAATTGAACATATTGAAATTTGGGCAAATTCCCTTTGGAATAAAATGAAAATTAGCAAATCATTTTTTGGGAAAAAAATGAAAGATTGGTCAAACAATGAATTTTAAACCCCAAAATTTTCAATTTTTAATCCACATCTACCTAAGCAAGTCTCTATTTCAATTGATGTTATCAAGGTAATGCCTTGCACCTAGAATCTTGTACTTGGTTAGCATTAGGTGTCTCCTCTATAAAAGAAAATAAACCTGTTGAAAATAGTGTTACAAAATTTCTCACTGATACCTTTTTGACCTTTTAGTATGGTTTCTTTTGTCATTACCAGTGGAATTATGTGTTATTTTAAGCATGATCATCGCAAAAGGAAAAATGTCACCAAAAGTACCATTGCGAAAAAAAGGGTCTTACTACACAATAAAAACCATCCCTATACACGAGTTTTAGTGGTACCGACGTTATTATCACTATATGCACTTTTGGGGGTGGTATTAAACCATCCCTATATGTACTTTTTGGGAAAATTTTGAATTGCCTCCATAGAAATTTGTGGTCATAGCTCAAAATTGTGCCAAAAACAACAATTGGCATCATTTTTAACTAACTCCAAGGGAACTTATGGTGACAACTTAAAACCATCCCCAATGTGTGGGGTGTAAAATTACACCTAAAAGCTCGAATAAGAAAAGTTCAAGACTACCCCCAAAGTGCCTACAATGATAGTTAAAAACTACCCCAAAGACTAATATCGCTTGTAAAAGTACGTATAATTTTAATTAATTAATTAATTAATTTAGTTTTATGGTGACATGTTTAAGCACTATAAAAATAATAATGATATCTTAGAACATTGTTAATTCAATAGTGAGTTCATATTTAATAATCATGGTTGTAGGATGACTATTGCTAAAAGTATGTATAATTTTCTCTCAAATAGAAAGATCCGAATGAATAAATTATGTTAATTTTTGTTTGTGAAATTATGTTTTCCCTGAAATGATGGAATTGATCATGTCCAGAGAGATCACACATGTAATTGGACTAGACACTTATGAGAACACGAAATCAAGGAAATGGATCGACATATTGTTTTTTGAACTACCCTCAAAACTAATAAAGGTGGCTTATAGTCACCATTAATTCAATAATTAATTCATATTTATTGGTCACAATCATAGAATGATCATTTTTGAAGTGTTTATTTTTTTTCAAATAAATCCCCAACCAATTAACCTTGAACCCTTGACTCCTAAATATGGAACATACTAACTCCTATCCCTAATCCCCATGACCTTCAAAGCCTTAATTCATTTCCTCTAGACTCATAACCAACAAATGTTTTTTTTTTAATAGGAATCAATACATTATGCCTTGATGGAATTGGTAACTTCATACAAACGACTTCCACTATTTCACCAAGTAGAACAACAATTTCATAAATGCCTTTAAGGCCGACTTAACATAATGTATCTGAAGACTTGAACCCATGTAGTTGGGGACACGAAATGTGTGCCCTACCACTCAAGCTAATTTCCTTTGACAAACTAATGAATGTTAATCCCATAACTACAACAATTTGGAGATGGTCATAAGATTGAATGCCTAGGAATGATCTCACATAAAGATTAGAGGAAGAACATCATCATTTACGTGGTAAAACCCCCTAAGAAGGAAACCTTCTTAGAACAACATCAATTTTGTATTATTGTTCCTTACATTAATCAAAATCATTGATGCTACAATATATCCATGTTTGATACTTGATGATCGAATAAAGAGAGTAATTAAATCGAAGCTAACTACTTCATTTGTTTGCAGTTCGATAAGCCACCTAGTTAGAATCTCCAAGTTAAGTTTACATACAATTTGGGATCATGCCAAGTGGAAGATAAGGTAAATATAGAATATTCAAAGTGCACCAACCTTGTGTTGATAACTTCAAAGCTTAATTTCAATGATTACAAGATGCATAAATAATCATGCACTAACAATCCCCTATAAGATATACTTAGAGATAAAAAGAATGAAGGAGGCATCACATGCGATTTTCCCTTAATTACATCTTCCTTCACTCTTAGCAAATATGTTAAATGAGTAAGGAATTGTTTATGGAAATGGATTAATGAATTAAGACTAGCATATTAGATGCTAGAAAACAAAACAGGGGCATGAAAGTCAAGCATTGAAATAGTCAAGATGCTTAAATGTTTCTAAGTTGAAGAATATCTGAAGTAAATGCTCCAAAGGGAATAATTTTTTACTTGTCAATGTAAGCACTCTAAGCATAAAGTCATGTTAGCTTACAAAGATATAAAACTGCTATATAAAATGCAAGAAAACACCAAAACTACAATTAAAGTAAGACACAATTGCAAGAGTAAAAGGTAAGTCAATTGGGTTTATCTCAGGTGGTCAGGAGAAATGATTGTTATCCTGCCCATCTAGGTTCACTTCCTACAAGTGACATGTTGAGCTCATAATGATTATATTGTTGTAATTACTCTGAGCCATATTGTTGACCAACCTAGTTCCCTGAAAACTTTGGGCACCATCCTTGAAATGAGGGGAAGTATTCAGGGGTTTTCCTCAAGCTTTTTAACTTGGGAAAATGAGAGTAGGAAGTAATTTACATTCTCATTTATTCACATATAATACAAATGAAGAAGTTGGAGTTGTTTAATGGGAAGGCAATTGAAATACTAAAAATGATAATTATAATCAAGAAAAGGTGCCAACAAACTCTAATTAGAGACCCCATTTGCAAACTAAAACCTTTTGAAGACCATCACATTATCCCCTATGGAAAATAATCAAGAAAAAAAGTAGTTTTTAAGGAAGAGACATGCAACTAAGAATAGCCTCCAAAACTACTTCACAATAAATGGTGAAGCAAAAACAAGTTTAAAAGGGTAAATTCACAAGTGGTAAGAGTGGTAAGAGGAAAAGCATAATGTTGGCAATAATCATCAAGTAATCAAATACATAAGCACATATTATATATTGCTTAATATATGAACAAATCAATAAATCCCTTAAAACTATTACTCAAATAATGCCATGACAAATCATCAATCCAACAATAAAATCCCTCATAGAAGGTATCAATCCAAGTTCTTCCCTCTTGCAACTTTTCCCAAAATATTTCTAAGAAGCACCACTTGGTAGGAATTCCAATACATGGATGAAGGGTGAGGAGGGCTCTAAACACAATGATGAGGTTGTCAAAATGGACGAGACATGGCTCAAGAAGTTTCTGGAACTAGTTGCTAAAAAAATACACAATGTCTTTCCTATGGATCAATATCGAATTCAAGTGATGACATATATAAATATTTAGATGATGAATCCAATGATGACGCAAGGTTTGTCAAAGTTTCAAAATAGTAGAAGTTGAAGCAACCAAAGTAAGAGTGCAATCCTGCAAAATAAGAATTACAAAAGGAGTAAGGTAACTTTCCTTTGAGGATGAAGTTGAATAATATCCATCATTATTTTTTTATAAGCTATTCACACCATTGTATTAATTTAATCAAAGGACATTATTTGTGTAGTTATTTGTCTACCAATGGGGAAACCGCGACAATAACGCATATATAATATCTTTGAGAAAATCATTATTTTGATTATAATTGCAGAAACATGTAAGTCATATAGTCTAAGACTATTAGAAAATATATAAAGGGCCTAATACTGGAGCTAATGAGAAGGTTGTATAGCCTACACTAAAATGTAAAAACATAAATAGATATCCTACCCATTTATTCAGCGGAGGAATTTTCCTATTGGGTTGAAGGTTCAACCTCCTCCTCCTTATTGTCTAGGAATTCCAAGTCCGTTGCTTTCTTGGCAAGAGTAGTCACCTTGTGATCCAACTTAGTCACTTGTAGCTACAAAGAATCCGTGCACACAAGAATATCCTATTATGCTTTGCTTCTCTCTACCAAGAATTTGCCTAAAATAGTTTAACTTGCTAGTAGAAGTCTATGGTATGCATATGCCAGGTTTGTCCTGAGCTAGTATTATCTAGGTTTGGAATCCACTTCCCTATGTTTTATTCAACTTCTATGTCTGATAGAAATCTTTTTTCCACTTTTAGTTCATTTTTGCAATTTCTATTTCCTCTCTGGTAGCCTTGGAGGTGTGCTCTTGATGGTGTGTTGTAAAGGCCTCTTCATGTGCTTATGCTCTTGTGCGGGAGGAGACTCCTCAACCTCAACTTATATGATGACTACATGAAGAACCAAGTCATAAAACAGTGTATACTAGATTGAGGGGCGAGGGGAAGGGACAAAGTGTGTAGGGTAAAGAGCCCATGGAAGTAACCAACTAGACAAAACCCACTAGCCCATGAGTTAAATTAGGGAGGTTTTGAGCTATTGACGCCTATTTCAGAGTAATAACTTGAAGAGAAAAATGAAACAAGAAAGAAAGCAAAGAGTTGGGTTAAGAAGTCCAAATGAGGAAGGATGCCCTGTGGATTGAACTTTGAAGAAAATCATAGACATATGCTTAATGAAATGGAGAGACCAGATGTAGTGCAAACTTACCCAAAATACCAAGAGAAATTGCAACAAAGCTAAACAAACTTGATATTTTTAATACCATCTTACCTAAAAACCTTGATCTTCTCCATAATCATGAAAAAAGACTCTTAAGCTCGACTATAATTATATTCATATGTTAAATAAGCTTCCATAAATATCTTCACTATATGAGATGATAATCCTTAAAACCCCATCTTGTCACTCCTATCAAAGTATTTCCATTCTCCCATATAACCATTAATTACAAAAATAAATAATGATGATTTATTGGAAAAAATCAATAATATTTAGGCTATTCAAAACTATCACCCTACATAAGTTAATAGTATCCATCAGTATTATGATATCATTGTATTTATTAATGTTTTACATCAAACTCGTAAATATATAATTTTAAAGATAATTTAATATAAAGATAGATAGACAGATTAATATAAAGCTCATGAAATAGTCAATACTTTAATGCGTGTGAATAAAGCATATCGATACGATCCAGTGTATCTTATGTTTTTGAAATTTTTTATGTTAAAGCGGCAATCTCACTAAATTAAAAAATGAAAGCTAAAAGGTGAGTAAAAGCTACAAAGTAACATTTGATAAGAAATACCAACGTAAATGACTATGATATGTTTACCTAAATTCACTTAATTCACTTACCATGTTTGACTGTAAACTAAACTGGGAGGTCCGGATAAAGGATAAACAATTTTTCATGGAAGTTTTTTTTGTTTTTTGTTTTTTGTTTTTGGCAATATAAGGTAATTAAATTTTCATTGCTTTCGTATTAATTTATGTTTTAATTATATATTTAATAAATATTATATATTGGTAAATTATGGTAATGTGAGTTTTGAGATAACTTACATGTCTAATTTGATTTGTAGTTTGAGTAGATGTGATCTAAGGGCATCTAAGCTATCAAAATCACTTGAGGATCGCATTTGGCATGTGGTATACCAACTCGTCTAATTTGTGGTTTGAGTAGACGTGATCTAGGGGAATTTAAGCCATCAAAATCACCTGAGGATCACATCTGGCATGTGGCACACTAACTCTTAGCATGCGTGGATTTTTACTTACGAAGTTTCGAACTGATGACCTTTTCACCATAGACTGTCTTAACAGAGCACCTTGTCACTATCTATTCTAAGCCCTATTGGCCGATATTTTTTTTTTTCAAAGGAACAATTAAGATTTTCCTTTTAAAAAGAGAGATTGGTTTATGGGCCAGAACCCTTACATGTGTCAACCAATTCCATAATAATA
>APFE030492789.1:0-18600 GCA_000404065.3 Pinus taeda | reverse complement strand
TCATCTAAAACATCAAACTGTGGTATAGACATGGGAAGTTTTGTTTGGACCAATCGGTCTGGAAAAGGTGGTGGTTGCAATGGTTGCATTTGTTTGTGTTTGATGTCATCGTTTGGTTTCCTTTGAATGGGGGTTTCATTTTCATTTTCTTCATTTTCTCTTTGTTTTTCAATTGATGGGGATTCTTTGAGAAGTACCTTCCCAAACCTCAAATTGATATTTTGCAAGGGTAATGTGGGATATCAGGGTCCCTCATCAACATTATAAGCTGGTCTCTTTGCTCTATTATTTGGATTTGGTACAGGTTGAACAGGTATTTGAGTAGGTCTAGGAGGTTGGGGGTTAGATGGAAGTTGTAATTGTGGTGGATTTATTGGTGGAGGAGCAGGCAATGCTTTTTGAGTGGGTTGAGATTGATGTGGGTAAACAACTTGTTGAGGAGGATATTGTTGATATGATTGAGGATATGGCGAATATGGCTGATGGTATTGTTGATATGGCTGTGAATATGGTTGGTATGGTTGAGGGTATGATGGATATTGTTGATATGATTGTTGGGATGGTCTCCATTGTTGTTGTGGGTAACTCTGGTGCTGCCATGGCATGGGTACATTCCATGAATTCTGAGCATACATCTGATCATGTGCAGGAAATTGTAAATTCTGATTTGGGAACATACCTTGAGGTGAAGGTCTTGGCTGCCATGGTCTTTTTGCGCCCATAAAATAGACATTCTCCATACCTGTATTGGCTGCCACATTACAATTATGCAAAACCTTAACTTTAGAGCAATGAAATATATCATGATTTTCAGTACAAAAGGCACAAACTTGAATATTCTCTAATGGACAATCTTTCAACGCATGCTTCTTTCGGCATTTTGGACAAAAGATAACCATCATTTGATCTTCCTCTTCTTGTCTTTTCTTGGCTTTAAGAGTGTTAATTTGGGTCCCTAATGTACTCAACAAATCTATTTTTAATTCCTCTAGTAAGTTTCCTATTTCAGCTCGTGTAACACTAGCTGAAGCAGATTTTGTGGCTTTGGATGATATGGTTCTTTTCCCAATTTTTGCTTTGCTCCTGGAATACTTTTCACATTGATCAGCAATTTCTTCGAAAGGTAAGGTGGAGATATCACCTTTGCCCATCAAATTAAGATCATCTAAGTATTCCTCTTGAATGCCCTTCAAGAATATGGTTCTAATGAGATCAAGAGTCATGGATCGATGTTTTGATTTTTGTAAATTGTAAGCAAATTGTTCCAAATACTCCTCTAGGCTTTCATCCTCTTATTGATTCATCCTAAAGATATCATCTTTAGAATCCTTTGATCTACAATAAGGTTGATATTTCCTTAGAAATATTCTTCGCATGCCATCCCAATCAGTAATTGCATGCTCTCCAAGTCCCATAAACCATTTTAGTGTTCATGCCTTTAATGTTGCTGGAAATAGTCTAAGCCTATGGGCATCATCTGTGTAACCATATGTTCGACATACAATGTCAAACTCAAACAAGAATGAATCTGGATCCTTTGAAGCCATGCCATAAAAGTTTGGTAACACAGAAGAAAGTATGTTTTTCATTTTGATTTCCTCATCATTGTTGTCTTCAGGTTCATGGATGGAAAATTTAAAAGTTGATTCTTCCTCCTCTCCTTGATCGTGTTGTTGGTTAGGAGTGGGTCTTCTTGCTGATCCTCCTCCTTCCTCAGCCATTTTTGTAAATTATTCTAGTGAATTGATTGTTTGTTCAGTGTCACTTGTTCCAAAGAGTTGTTCTAGAGATTGTTGAGTTATGTTTCTACTTTCTCTCTTTTTGGAAGATTCAGGGAAATGCTTCTTCTGAGATTTGTGCGCCAATAAGATTTGTCTCTCAATAAGTGTAAGTCTTTGGCCTGACTTGTGTTTATCCTCTAATCTTTTGTATAATGGTTTCCTCAGCTGGTATTGTATGTTCAGTCTTTCCCACAGAGTCTGCTTCTAATGATAAGTTAGTTTTTGGATGGGGGATTTTTGTGAATCTGCCTCTACTATCTCTAGTTCTAGGCATAAGCAAACATGATTTCTATAGTGACAGTCAAATCTATGTTGTGTTTTTGGTTTGTTTTGTTGATTTAATTTTTTTTTTTTTATTTATTTATTTATTTATTTATTTTTTATCGATGTTTTTTTTTTTTTTTTTTTTTTTTTAAATCCTCTAACTACGCCTCCCCGGCAACGACGCCAAAATGTAGTGGCCAATCTAGGGTGCTAGATTAGACTAAATTTATTATCGACCTGGGTAAGTAAACTTCAATGCGTGTGCCTAAAATCTATAGGCATAAAGGATTCCTAACTAAGTGCTTGTGGTGATAGGCGATAGTACTTCTTTACAGAAGGTTGAGGTATGTTTCCTCTCACTTTAACACTTAGATTACCTAGATTATCTAACTGTCTCAACGATACAGAGTATGGCTAGACTGAGATTTGAATCCCCTTACAAGGATGTTGTGCACAAAACTCTGTCTAGTTACCACTGGAGCACTCATAAAGAAATAAAAAACACAGTGAACTTTTAAATACATGCACAAACAGAGTTCATGGAAATGCCTTAAAACATAATGTTGGACCAAGTCCCTTACAAGACCTGATTCAATGATCTAACGATGATATCTTTAAGCAAGCACCATGGATTCCATTTGTGAGAAATAATAATCGAATTGACAAAATCATTTGCATGGAAATAACATTAACAATATGCGTTTTATGTAAATTCAAGAGCTGTGAAAATGATATTAAGTGACATGCATTAAAAAGCAATGTAATGCATTCTATGTAAATTTAAAAACAGTGAAAATGAAAGGAACAGTATACCAATCCACACAAGGCCCATCCACGTTTCAATGGTACACTGGAATGAGCTCAATCAATCGACAACGTTAACGCATGAACAATGCTGGAGTGAAATCGTAATTGTATTCAAACACTAAGAGTTGCAATCACATATATGAATTTGGTCCTTTAAAAACAATACACAGAGGTAACATAACATTGTTTGTAAACAAAACGATACAGATTTTTTATCCCCCTCCTATCTTGAGTCGAATGCACGTTCATTGAAGCAGTTGTTCCTGCTTTTACAGTGGAATGATTTTCGGTCATTCTAAGATGAACCAGTTTCCCAAAAAGACAAAACGATTTCCAAAAATACAAAATGAAGCCGGTTTAGAAACCATGGCTTTTACTGCCTTTGTAACCAAAAAGGTTGGGGTTTGACCCAGCGTTGACCGCAGAAGTAGTAGCTTTTGATTTGCTGTAAAATCAATTTTTCTTCATGCTTGTACATTTAGGAGCTCATCCTTATCCACTGCTTTGTCATGCCTGTCATGTCATATGTCAGATGATAAACTATTTACAGGATGTGATATCTTCCTGAGAACTTTTTGTTAAAAATTCCTAATTTCTAACATAAAAACTCATAAATTAACTTTAATGCGAACTAACAACTATAACGCTATTAACTAATCAATTTCAATGGATGTAAAGAGGTCTATGGAGGGAAAACATAGGCAATTGATGATGTTTTTAGAAGAAAAGGAGGGTAATGGAATGGTACCTAACAATATCTTGCACACATATACATGTGCGATATATATATTATATATATTATATATATATATATATATATATATATAATATTATATATTATGATGTATTGGGAGCTAGCTTCTGTATATGCATGGCTTAACATATATATGCACATACATGAAAGAAACACATATGGAAGCATAATTCATACTGATGACCTCTTTTGTATCAGAGGAACCTACCCATAGGCTTGGCTTGTCTATGCTTCTACTCTATTGTTTGTGGAATTCCTGGTCATTTTTTTTATAACTCGGAACTAAGTAGCCAAGAGCATACTCTAGATATTACAAGCCAAAGAATAAACACATTACAGGAAGAGAGGTACTGGGTGTATGCTCCTTTGCTGCATGCATCATGACTTGCTTTGTACATTTGGAAGATATATATATTATATATATATATTATATATATATATATATATATTATATATATATATATATAGACTAGTGTAGTGTTTGACATAATAATATAAAGTTTGCAAAGAAATATACACCCATTGCATGCATGCACTAACCCATTAAGTAATCTAAAAATCCTAAAGAGATCCAATTCAAAGCTTCACTGCAAAGGGGTGTTGAATTTAATAATTGACACCAACATTCTTCAATGCATGACCTTTCTTTATTACTAGATCAATATGTATGCATTCATCATGGAGGTGCATTTGTAATGTGCATGGTAATATTTTTCGTTGGACATCATTTGTAATGTGCATGGTAATATTTTTCATTGGACATCATTTGTAATGTGAATGGATTATTTTTCATTTATGTGTGTATTACTTGATATTGGTGAGGTGTCCTTGGAAAGAGATAATGCTTGTCGACATTTCACTTGATTCTTATATGTAAAGTGAGCTAATCACTCCAATTTGGAATTATATTAGAACTTGATGACTATGAGCTAGGACCAAGTAAGCTTGTTTTGTTCCCTGAACAAACACATATAAAATAAGACTTTTAATCAATTCCATCATGTCAATTCCATGTCCACATGTTTAATATGTAGGATGTTCCATCTACATGTCTCACATGGAACACATTTCTTCTATGTTAAGAGCCGCAAAGGGAAAGTTGAGATATGCCTCTCTTACTATATGTTCCTAGTAATTCCCCTAGCACGAAAGCCACTTAGTGCTCAAAGAGTAGAGAATGATATGTGATTTAACTAATTTCATACACATTGTTCAAGTAAATCTTCTATGGATGCACAACTTCCAATATGCACATATCTTCCGTATATGCACAACTTTCTTATACGCCACTTCCATATATGTGCATATACAAAAGTTGTGTATATATGGAAGATATGTAATACAAAATATGCGCATATATAAAAGTTGTGCAACTTCTGCATATGCACATCTTCTGCATACGCGTGTATATTTCATACATGCGCATCTTTGATATGTGCATATCTTATGTATATGCACATACATGTGATAACTTCCACTTCAACTTCGATATGTACACAATTTTTGTATATGTGTATATCTTTCGTATGTGTGAAACTTTTATATATACACATATACAAAAGTTGTGTTGATACAAAAGAAATGTGCATATACAAAAGATATACAGTATAGAAGATGCACATATATAAAAGTTTTGCGACTTTTGTATATGCACATCTTTCGTATATGTGCATATATTTCATATATTTCATATAATCTGTGTAAGCACATCTCATGTATATGCACATATCTTCCATATATGTCCATATATAGAAGTTGCGCATATACAATAGATACACATATACAAAGTATGTGCATATACGAAAGATATGCATATATAAGCAAGTTACACATATACAAAAGATATGTGCACATATGGTAGATGTACATATACAAAATATGCACATATACGGAAATTACAGATATATGGAAGATACAAGTATATAAGGAAGTTACACATATATAGAAGTTGTGCATATACAGAAGGCATGCGTATATACAGAAGTTGTGCATATATGAAGGTTGTCATATATGCATATTATGGAAGTTGCACATTGCTTCTGTATATGGACAACTTTCGTATATGTTCATCTACTAAAGTTGCACATATATGGAAGCTATGCACATATACAGAAGTTGCACATATACAGAAGATATGCGCACAGAAAGAATTTGCGAATATACGGAAGATATGCACATATACAAAAGTTGTGCAAGCTTTTTAGGCTCTTTATAGGTGCAACTTTAGTATATGTGCATATCTTTCGTATATGCACATATATGGAAGTTACACATAAAAAAAAATGTGCATATATGGAGGTTTCATATATACAGTGGTTGAAGTTGCACATAAATTACGTATATGTGAATATTCCATATATGCACAACTTTTGTATATGTGCATCTATCATACATGCATAACTTTCATATATGTGCATATACGAAAGCTACATACATAAGTTGTGCAAAACTTCAACTTCCATATATGCGCAACTTTTGTATATGCAAATATATTTTGTATATGTGTAACTTCCATATATGCACATATATGAAAGTTGTGTATACACAAAAGATATGCGCATATACAGAATATATGTGCAGACACAAAAGATGTGCATCTCTTTCATATATGCGTAACTTTTGTATATGTGCATATTCTCCGTATATGTGCATTTCTTCCATATATGTGCATATTTAGAAGTTGTGCATATATGGTAGATGTGTATATACTAAAGATATACACATATATGGAAGTTGTGCATATACAGAAGAGATACACATTAGAGAAATTTTGATGTGTAAAATGGGTCTGAAAAGAAAAATGTACAACTAAAATCAACTTTATAAGAACCAATAGGATTCAGGATAATGATGTCAACCATGGGGGATGATTCACCATTTTTTGGGTAAAAATGTAAAAGTATTAAAAAAAAAAAAAAAACTATGTTTTCACTTCGTATTTTCAACTTATCCCCTTACGGTTTTACTCAAATTTAGAGAAAGATCACTTATTGGATGCAGTCATCCAAGGCGTACCCATGTTACATATTTTCAATGGACTCTGCTACATGAAAAAGAGAAATACATGAAAATCATGATTTCAATAACATTTTTTCATGTATTTCTCATTTTTTCGTAGGGTCCATTGAAATTATTCAACATGGGTACTTCTTGGATAAGGAATTAAATTTTGTATCCAATGAGTGCTCCTACTCTAAATTTGAGTAAAAACATAGGGATTTAAGTTGAAAATATGAGTTGATATTTTTTTCCCTCTAAAATTTAATGACGTAATCTATTCTTATTTGATTATTTCCACTATTATTTTATAATATTCCTTAGGATGTTCATTTTATACCTCAAAATTTCTCTATGCATATACGAAAGTTGTGCATATATACAGGTTGTTGTATATGCATGTTACCAAAGTTCCACACAACTTTTGTATATATGCAACTTTTGTGTATGTGCATATATGGAAGTTGCGCATATACAAAAGTTACACTTATACAAAAGACATGCACATATCCATAATACTTTCACATATACAGAAATTGTGCATATACTGAAGATATGCACATCTTCTGTATATGTGAAACTTCCATATATTTACAACTTCCACATATGTACATATCTTTCTTATATGCACAGATTATATATATGTGCATATCTTCCTTATATGCACAACTTCCGTTTGTTGGACTTGCAAAAGGTGTAAAATGAGTATTATAAAAATATGATTTGTAAAGTCTAGAAGACTTAAAGTCTTGGATGTGAAAACCTAGGGTTTGTAGATAAAATCTTATATTTGATGTTTCCGTTCAAAGGAGTAAAACCGTAGCTCATGCAAAGAAGGAATGGAATCATGTTGATGATGAGGACGAGGTTGATAAATTTACAAGATTGATTCAAGAATTTCAAGATCAAGAGGGAGTTCTTATATGCATGCTTCTATATGTGTGACTTCCATATATGCACACTTTTCTATGTATGTTCATATACAAAACCTACACATATACTTAATATGACTTCTTTATATGCACAAATTACCCTTTATCTTAAATGCACAATATATGAAAATTAACTTTTTACAAAGAAATGATAAAGTAGTTGTTGCTATTTGAATACCAAAGTGCTAATACTTTGAAAACTTATGCAAGAAGATGTTTGTAGGAAGACACCCTATTAAAAAAATATTTTTTCTAAAATTGTTTAAATTTTAATGATTATGTTCCTACCAAGAATTGATAAAGTAGTTTATCATCCAAAGTAGAGAGAATAGAGAGAAATTGGTATACGATAGAATAGGTTATCATGCATTTGGAACATACATCATTTAGAGAGAATATGTGAGCAGAGTAGATTATCATCCAAAGCACTCAATATTTCTGTTTCCATTATCAACTATCTAGTTTTCGTACAGGAAACGTGTTTATAGTAGGATGGACCAACACATATCTATGCTAGGAAGCCCTAAGGTTCTTTTAAGTTCTCCTAAATTTGACATACAACAAGTGAGTTCTTCATTTCAGCTTTTGATCAATTTTTTCATCGATCTAGGCATTCAGAATGGCGAAATATTTTCTAAGATCTAGGTAGTTCTAGAATGACATGAAACTCTTGCAACATCTCTTAAAAATGGGTAAGGTTTTAAAAGGGGAAAAATCTTACTTTTTTTATCAAATTCTTGTCAGATATGTGACTAGAAAAAATCCTTGGAGCTACTAGAATGTCTGATTGTAGTAGTGATGCTTTGGGACAAATTGTAGTGGTGATGATTTGGCACTGATTGCACACATTTTGTCAACATGGTTGATACTTAGTGGTATCAATAGTACCAACAACACTGCCTATTCAAATAAATTTTTAAATTAATAATATGAAATTCATAATTTATGTTGTGAATTCGTGATCACATTGCTTTTCTACATGTTTTGGAGCAATTTATTTTAAATCTCAACAATAAAATGGCCATTGAGTGTGCACCTGCAAGCTACGTGGCCTAAATTGCTAATGGCCACTACCAAATGCCTCTTGACGTGGAAATTGGTCTTGATTAGTTATTTTTTCCAAGTATTCAACTCGATAGTGTGTGAACATGGACATTATATATACTTATATATGATCAATCATGGAAGATTCCATGCCTCATTCTCACTTTGTATACCAATTTCACTCAGTGCTCTTGCATGCGTTTGGAACATACATCACCTTCACTTTATACATTATCATGTGTTTGGAACATACATCACTTAGAAACAATTTGAGAGCAGAGTAAGTTATCAACCAAAGCACTCAATATGTCCATTTCCATTGTCAACTACCCAATTTTCATATAGGAAATGTGTTTATAGTAGGATGGACCAATACAAAGCTATGTTGACAAGCCCTAAGCTTCTATTAGGTTTTCCTAAAGCTGGCATACAATAAGTGAGATCTTGATTTGGGTTTCTGATCAATTTTTTCATAGATCTAGGTATTTAGAATGGCAAAAGCTTTTCTAATATATAAGTAGTTCCAGAATGCCACAAAATTCCTACAATATCTCTTTAACATACATAGGGATTTGAAAGGGGAAAATATTAATTTTTTATCAAATTCTTGTTAGATATGTGACCACATAAAAGCCTTGGAGCTACAAGAATGTCTTGTTCCCCTAAAGAAAACCTATATACTCCCTCTGTCAGATTGAAATCCAATCTTAAACAATACAAAAATGTACTTGTACATTGATTAGATCATGTGTGCACATATCTGTTGTTAGTTCAAAGTATTGCAGTTAAGTTTCCAATTAAAAATTTGATCCCCATATCTTGCGGATGAAAACATACATGCAAACAAAAATACTATCTTAATCGGTCTCAATAAGAATATGAGGCATTGTATGTATGGAATTTTATATAAAATTCTCATTAAATAATTCAAGAAAGCAAAATCTTCATCGATAGCCTAGTTTTCAAAACCCTAGGATATAAAGGAACTTTGTCTTTTGCATTTTTCCCTTACACAATTATATTTTATATCTAAATTTTTGTTACATTAATTTTAATCAAAAAAATTATTGGAAATGATCTATTTTTATTTTATCTCGAGTTTCATATATAACAACTAAGTACTTTTCATACATAACAACTAAGTTCTTTAAGTGACAATCATATGGGAAAAGTTTTTACTGATGCGTTTCAAACCATCTAGTGTGGAGGATGAATCATCGTAAGGACAATATGGAGACTTAGATCGTGGCACCATATTAAATAGAGAGATCAATAAGAGACCTTTAATCTTTTTAAAGGTTATGATATAACAACTACTTATGAAAAAAGAATTTCAAAACTAGTTGTTATATGATAACCGTTAATAAGATTAAAGGTCTTTACAATGGCCTCTCTATTTAATATGATGCCATGATCTAAGTCTCCTTCTTGTATTGACGATGAACCACACTAGATGTGTCGAGGAAAAGTTTCCCATGTGATTTTCACCAAAATATAGCTCAACAATGATAATATGGATCACGAAAGCCTAAATTCAGAAAATGAGTTCTTATTTTAAGAAGAACAATTACAAGGTAAATGAGTATGATTGAGTAGATGGGGAAAAATATATACCTCCGATTTCGTGCATAAAATTAGCAAAGAAAGCATATGTTGAATCCATAGTACATTATTACGTAATGGTATCTTCTAGCCATAATATCAATTTACGTAGCATGTTCATCACAAGCTATAACACTATGCATGTTTACTCACATACTGACATCCCAAAATAAATAGTAAACCTATAACAATACTCAACTGCAAATAGTAAGATACTCCAACAAAGTGCATCGTATTAATCAAATGCATAAACAAACTAAAGGAATAACTTGTCTATTTGAAATTTAAAGGCCAACACTAACTTAGGTAGAGAAATGTTCCACCAAATGATACACTCTATTGCACTTATTCTTTTATAATAGCCCCCACAAAAAAATATAACTTTTTTTTTCTAAATTTTAAACATATATATATATATTATATTTTATATATATTCTCTTAAAAAGAATATCTGAATGTAATAATAAATGTTACAATATTTAATTTCTTCATCAAGTGACTTATTCTCATTAATTCTAACACTATAATTGTAAATTTATTTATTTTTTAAACATATAAAAAACATTTTTAAAAGAAATTATACATCAAATCTAATTATATATAAATTTAAAAATCCATTATTTCAATTCATAATTTTCATAACATAAACATATCAGTTACATTTAAAAACAATATATTATTATTATAAAAAATTCATTTTGTGTATGAATTTTTATGTTTTTCCCTTCACTCTTGGCCATAGTGTGAGAGAGAGGATATATTATATTATATATTATATATATATATATATATATATATATATATTATATATATCTCACATGCATAACTAATATATACAAAATCCATAGAGTGTGGAGGGCTTGCAAAACTGAAACAAACCCTCCTACTAGTAAAAAATAATATAGCCACATGGAAAACCAAGTTTGTCTACAATTTAAAAAAAAATTGGTTGAAAAAAACAATAGAAAAATTTGATGATTTTTATGATTCAAAAAGCATTGTAACTTTTAGAGCTACCTCCTAAAATTGGGACAAACCTATTACCCTACATAGCAGCACTAAAACACATGAAATCTAAACAAGATAAATCTAAATATTAGTAGATGAAGGATGATACTCTAAGGGAGACTTCGAGTTACCTCCATCTTACATTAGCTAGAATTTTGAGAACTCAAAGTACAAGCTAAGGTAGACAAATGTGGGAGAAAATCCTCTTGAATTAGGATTGAATTATCCTAAGGCCACTTTGACTATCTCAAGCCTTAGTAATCATTTACATGTTCAACCCCTTCTATTGCATGTTTAAATAATACTTTGATATTGAAGACCCCTTTAAAAAGATCACAAATTTACTCTTAAAAGGTGATAGATGTTGAAACTCTGCAATCTCAAACTTTTTTGGAGCTATGGCCCATGCTACCATGGCTCTCATAGCCCAATATATTTATGCTAATCTAAAGTATCTTGTCTCCCTAGTCTTGGAATTGCCTAGATCCTAGACACCTTGAAGCTCCATTAGAATGTGATCCATATCCATTCCCTCCCACAATTGTTGAACCTCCATATGAATGTCATCTATGCTAGCCTTGAACTCTATTGGGCATTACTACATGAACTAGTTGTGTGTTTTCATCATATATTCTCCTACATGGGTCACATAACACTACCCAAAACATTGATTTTGACTTTTTCCTTGAGATCCAAACACATTTGTTTTCCTTTTACACAATCCTTTTATAAGTAGGTCTTACTAAAAGCTAAATGCTAAGCAAGAAAACAATTCAATTTCTAGTCTACTCTTGTTGTCAAGCTTCCGCAACCTTACTTTTATCCCCTAGAACACCTAAACCCAAGATGGGAAATCCATGAGTAGAGAAACCATAAAAATAGGTAGTTTAGAAGAGGATTCATGGAGCATAAATACAAACATTAGCCATAAAATATGTTATATTCCCACAATTACTAAACCTAGAAGTTATTTCCATCTTTTCAAATGATATTGTATCCAAGGTGAGTGTCATCTCATGGTACTAGTTGAGACCCTCAACCTCATGATGTTCCTTAGCATTATCATTTTTTCTTTCCACACATTCGAACTCAACTTCCACCTTTCCATCCTTTGCATGCTCCTTGAGACTCCTTAAACCTTGGAGTGCTCTTTGATATTGAACAATGATGTAACTAAAATTCCATATTGATTAATTATATGTTTTGACATTGTTTAATAAATTTATAATGCTTATTTATATGTTATAACATTATTTAAAACATTATTTAAAACATTTGTCTTAAAATAGTTTGTAGTGTAGAAATAGGCTAATAACGATGGATATGCAAATAACATGTATACACCATAAAATGTACATCAACTTTATAACTTATTCATATTGTTTGAAAGTTCAATATTTGATATCTCAAAACATAGGTTTTGTATTAATATTTTAGTATCTTTAAGTTTAAATATAATTTTTTAGATTATAATAATTTTCAATAAATTTGTTTTAAATTTTAAAGCACGTAATTTTTTAAAATATTGATATGTATTTTGATTTTCCTAACTATTTAAAAGCATTTATATTTTTTAAATAAAGTAATAATAAGATTGATAATATTAAATTGTCTTTCATTTAAATAACTATTTTGATTAATTTTAATATATAAATGTTTAATTAAATTCTATTTATTTTTAAAAACCTATAAAAAATATTATTAAAAGCGTATACATGAACTTTTTAATTATATATAAAAAAATTTAATGGAAGAAATCATTCTAAAAATTTAGCGAAAAGAATCATTATTTTAATGGTGAAAACTTACATTATAGTATAAATAATATGAAATTTGTGGTTAGAAATATATTTTTAAAGTTTGAGATAAGATACAAAATATTAAAAACAATTAGAATTTTAAATATTATTATCTCAAAGTTTAAAAATGAAAAGTGAAATTAAGATATTATAATGAAGTGAAATTCAAATTTAGAAAATGTAAAGTATCTTTCTTTTTATCAGATAATGTAAAAAAAAAAATAAACACTGTTAAAATATGAGTAAAATCTCATGGACATTTGTCAATTACCAAAACCTTTTCGGATGAAACACTATTTCATATTTGTGACACTATAAAGATTAGAAATGAAAATCAATTTCTCTCAAACTAATTTTCAATTAGTTTGTCACATTACCAAAGTTTTTAATATTTTGACTTAACAAAATCATGGTAACACTAAAACAAGTTGTTAATCCTTTTAAAACATAAGAATAAGTTTACAAAACTTTTAGAATAGTATTTTACTTTCTTCCAATAGGATAATTAATTTAATTTGAATTATATTTTTAAATAATTAATAAATAATATGGGATAACTTTTTTCTAGAGTATTGGTGCGCTTTCGTTGAGGTGTCCAACTTTTCGGAGGGAACAATTTTCCATGTCCTTAGGGGACAAAATTGCTCAGAATGGATGTTCAAAATTGAAGGCAGGGAGAAGAAGAGAAAGCAAAAAATTACTCCAAACAATTATTTACCAACATCCTATTTCCATTCGGTGAATCTACATTTTATAATAAATAATATAATAATAATAATTGTACATAATATATAAAAAGATTAAATTATAACAATTAATTTCATTTTCTTTTCTTTTCTTTTCACATATTCAAATTCATGTTCAAATAACTTAATTATACTTTCCAATCAAAAATATATTTATTTTTTAAGATTCATTATTATTATTTATTATTATTATTATTGGAATGAACCCTACAAAAAAATAAATCAATCAATTATTATACAAATTCAAAACTATATTAATAACGAAAATTTATATTAAGATTTCAAAAAAGAAAAGATAAAATAATACTTCCTTATCTTGATAAACAAGAAAATGTAAAATTGAAAAACATTTGAATTTGAATTTGAGTTTGTTCAAATGATCAATCCCACAATTATTACCAGTGACATTACAAACACTGATATTTATTTAGTCTATAACATAACCTTTCTCATGATGCACGCGGAAATGAAAGCGGAGTCAAAAATATAGTGAACTAAAAGACAAATGATCCCTCATATTATCAAATTTGAAAATATGCTTTTGATTTTTTTAATAGGGGTTCATTGATTTTAACAGCCACCACATCCCTGCATCGGCTCAGATTAGTCATCATGATCACCACGTTGGCTCCCCCACTGTCATGGGAAAATAACATTTACATCATCTTCATTTATCAATATGCACAATAGAATAATTTCTTTTAATGGGAGGGGAAACTCCCAGATTAGAGTTTTCCCAATAATAACAATTTAGTATTTTACAAATACATTTACAACTATATCCTTTTCCAAAGCACCCTAAATTTCACCTTGACAAAGCTTTCCAATTTTCAGCAGTTCGACCTGCTCATGTCGGGTTTCCCTCTGTTCAACATCACCCACCTGTTCGTTTTTCAGGGTTTCCCACATCTTTCATGTCATCTAGCTCATCACTGGGAAGAGGCACCCACCCGAGGTCGCCCTCTGCAGCTTGTCACTGGGAAGAGGTTCCCACCCCGTCGGGTTGAGTCACCCTCTGCAGTTCATTGCAACTTTCTCGCACTGCAGCCCATCACAACTCCTTCACACCACAAACCCTCCATAGCTTATCACAATTTGTCGCAACTTGTCTGCAAGTAGATTCTTTGCAACCTATTGCAACTCATCCGTGCTGCAGAATTTCACAGCTCGCTTCTCTTTCTCCTTAACTCGGCACTACAACCCTCAGTTCGCCTTCACCTCACCCTTTGCCTAATTGCCTTCGTTATTGTTCGCCAAAGTCTCTAGAAAATGCATCTTGCTTTGACTTTGATGCCTCCTTCTCCCAAGTCGACATCTCCAATATATACCCATCCTCCATGAGTTAATGTGTCAGCCTGCCCAGGCCGACCACACAAGTCGCCCATGAAAAATACCAAATTATGTGTCAGCCCACCAAATCATCCGCTTCGCATGTTGGCCAGCTAACTCATCAGTTTTTCGACACCTCATATAAACTTGTCGTGTGCCCATACTTCGGTGGTACTTAGTTAGTTTTCCCAATCTCAGTTTTTTGACTCTCCAAATAACTCGTCAAACCATCGCAAATCGTTGTCACACAACTCATTATGCCACACTCCTCAGGGCACATTTACTTGAATGCACCCGCTTGTCATCGCACACTCATCGGAGCACATTTAACCGAACACATCCGCTTGTCGTTACAAGCTCGACTCGTCACACATAACTGAAGTTTGTCTCCCACTGTTTCCTGTCACACATGAGTGTGCCTCAGCTCATGGTCATGACATACTCCCACAGTTTAAATGGTTGTCATCCTCAACAACTCCATCATACAACATTGCAAAGTGTTTCTAGCTCCAACATCTGCAAAATTCCCATGTTACCCATCTCTGCTATATCATCGCATAAACCACCAAGGTTCATGATTCCATGAATAGGAAAGTCCCCTCAATTGACTGATCATCATCCACATCTCTCACAATCTCCACATGCTGCCCCATTGTGGAAGGTTGGTCGCTCCAACTCAAGTTACATGCTATCACTGCAACATATACCATGTCAACTTCATCATGTATCATCATCATGTGAACTACTTCCATGATACTTCTACTCAAATCAAACATATCTCAGTACACTACTGGCTCCATGACTCGAACTAGTCAGGTGATCAGTCCAACTATCATGCTCAAATCATGAGAATGCACCTCCTCCTGTCATCGTCATTCGCTTCTCTCAGCATCCTATCACAACATCAACTCGATCAATAACCCATCCCATCTCCATCAAAATGTAAGTAAGCCATGCCCAGGTCCATAAAGTAGTCTCCATCTCATCTGCAACATGTTGTTCATGATATTGGTGTCGATGTGTTGCATATCAATTACTCGCATCTATCCAAACATCATCATCCATATGTGTGTGAGGTCCATCTCCTCAAAATGAAGATATCCTTTCATCAAACTGACTTTAATTATGCCAGATTCAAGTCCATGAAGCAACCTTTATCACATTTGTAATATGCCATCCCTCATGTCTGTCAAAGAAGCAAGTCTACACTTGCCTCATCATCCATGTGTTGCCCATCGTCATAAACAAATCAGCCACTATGTCTATCAAAGTGGTTAAGTATCGACTCAACCCATGCCCAAGTGTTGCCACTAAGGCATCATCATCGCTGCAACTCCATCAACTCCAAAGTATCTCATCTCGATCATTTCCATCAAGTCACTCTCTTGAACACATCCCATAAATGTGCCAAAAGTATGCACCCCATGCTACATCAAAGTCATGTACACCATTGACCTCAGCTCCTCAATGAATCAGATACTCCAAGGCCACCATAATATGAAGTCTCTAATGGTTGCAACTCTCAAGTAATCATGAGCTCCCATGAATCATCTCCATCCAACATATTAGCAAGCATACATGTCTCAGTCTCAAATTCCAATGCAAGATGTCTCTACACTTCATGTGGTATTGATACTCCCATAGTTTGCTCACAAATCCAACCATTCCATGGCCTTGTTGTTAAAATGTGGACAACATCCCCATCGTCGCATAAGTAAAATGTCTCCATGTCGCATCAACAAGTCCATCACACAACATCACTGCCTTGGCACTCCACATCGGATGTCCATAAGTCAAATCTCTATAAGTGCTCCTGCATAATGTCCCTACAAGAAGTCTTCCATGCACCATCTATCCATCTCAATGTCGATGACTCAAACTACCCATGTTACCTAGATAAGTGGACACATCACAACATCGGTCATCTCATCCTAGTCCTCCATCAAGTTTATTGCCATCGGTCACTCAAACCACAAATATCAGCACATCACAGGTTCCTTCCATCATCGTTGCTTCCCCCACGAAAGGTCCACCAAGTTTGCCTCTTGTTCTCAGCCATGAAGAAGTCCACGCAAGTATCATATCATCAAACTCAAGTGTGTCCCCTCTCTAATCTGTCCATGAGTCATGTTGGACACTTAACCAATTCTCCATATGGCTAAAGCATGACCCATCCTCTACAATCATCACCATGTTCCCCCATTGTCATGTGCATTTTTACCCCCTACCATAAGGTCACAAACTACCCCAACAAGCTCTGCAATAATAAATGATCCTTTCTTCTTCGCACAAGATCTCATCGTAGATATTCATGGTAAGGTTTTCCATCACATCAACAAACTATATTTACCCTTCCCTTCATATGGCATATCCCCCAAAATCTCCAATGGAACACAAGTAAAAGTAATACTTACTTCATCATGAGGCTCCTGCATGTGAGTGCCTTCATCCATCAATGTCTACAACATTTACCATCCTGGTCCAACTTGAGCAATCAATGGTGCCTCAAGTTCTTCCTCCATCATTGTCACATCTACAACATCCTCATACATCACGACTTCTTCATCATCATCAAAATGTGCAGCTACATCCTACTCCATTTCCCAACCAAGTTAAAGAAATTCCTCTTCAACATTCCTTTCCAAGACCTTAAGTTCATCTCAAATCTATGGGTTTTCTTCTCTCATGAGCTTCAACCTGTATGAGGTTAGCAAGAGCCTCCTTTGGCATTCTTCCCAACTTTCCATGTCTCATCGTTTAGCTTGGCCGAAGCACAACGCTTCACCTTTGCTGAACCTGTTGTACCAAGCTTTAATACCAACCGCAACCTTATTATCGTATCTCAGCTTCAAATCTTCAACAAAGCCCACCGAATTCGGACCTCTAATACCAACTGTCACACCCCTGTCCTAGTGATGGTCTTTCAACCACACATACATAGGTGCAGTGCTGCTACCCACTTTCTTTCCACCAATAATTATGAGTACAAGCTATGCCTAACATTCAACACTTAATTATTTTTTCTTCAATTTTACTAAGCATTCATCATTTACGCGATGGAAATAACATTTACATCATCTTCATTTATCAATATGCACAACGGAATACTTTTTTTTTTATGGGAGGTGCAGCTCCTAGATTAGAGTTTGCCCAATAATAATAATTCAGTATTTTACAAATACATTTACAAGTACAACCTTTGCCAAGAAACTCGAAATTTCACCTGGACAAAGCTTTCCAATTTTTAGCAGTTCGGTCGTCTTGTGTCAGGTCACCCAACTCACTGGGTCGGGTCACTGTCCATTCAACAGTGCCCACCTATTCATCGTTCGGGGTTTCCCATGTCAGTCATGTCGTCCAGTTCGTCACCGGGCAGAGGCACCCACCTTGAGTCACCCTCCGCAACTTGTCACCAGGCAAAGCCGCCCACCTTGTCGAGTTGGGTTGCCCTCCACAACTCATTTGCACTGTATATTCTTCACAGCTCGTTTGCACTGTATACTCTCCACATCTCTTCACAAGTCGTCCGCACCGCAG
>APFE030492780.1:11716-36490 GCA_000404065.3 Pinus taeda | reverse complement strand
TGGCCCGGACAACTTCCATAATCGTGCGGTTCTTCCTTTTCGCCACACCATTCTGTTCAGGAGTATATGGTATAGTAGTCTCCCTCTTGATGCCAGCCTCTTTAGAAAAATCATGGAACTCATTAGATTCATATTCAGTCCCATTATCAGTTCTTAAGATCTTGATCTTCTTTTCGGTTTGATTCTCGATCAAGGCTTTGAAGTGTAAAAACCAAGAGAACACTTCATCCTTCTTTTTCAAGAAGTATATCCAGGTCTTTCGAGAATAATCATTTGTAAAAGTAAGATAATATGAATATCCTCCTAAGGAGTTCACAGGTATCATACCAGATATGTCTGAGCGAACTAGTTGTAATATATTGGAGGTCTTGCTTTCACTAGAAGGAAATGGTCCCCTTTTGAGCTTTCCTTCGGCACATCCCAGACATACACCTTCTTTGTCTACTTGGAATTTGGGCATCCCTTTTACCATCTATCTTACATCGGGTAGAGCTTTGTAATGAAGGTGGGCAAACCTCTGATGCCAAAGTTTGAACTGAAGAGTTGTGTCACAAGACATGACACCTAGTGGACTTCCACCGACCTGATATAAAGAATCAACTCGAAACCCAAGAGTGAAAACGTCTTTTAACATTATTTTTCCATATACGTACCTTGCCATCACTGAAGGTTACCTTGTAGCCTTTGTCTTCCATTGCTGAGATGGATACCAGGTTCTTTTTGAGATCAGGTACATATAATACATCTTGTAAGTGGATCATATTACCTTGATTCAATTTGAGAGAAACATTGCCTACACCTTTCACGGGGTATTTCATTCCTCTCTAAGGACAATTTCCAGGTTAGTTTCTTTCTCTACCAGATTATGGAGTACTTCTTTGTAACTAGTGAAGTGTCTTGAGGCACCACTATCAATGAGCCAAATTCCCATTGAGTCCGAAGGAGCAGAGGTAGATAGGGCAGCTGGTAGATAATACTAAGCCTGCTTATTGTCAACAATGTTAGTTTCATACCTGGAATTTCTAGCCTTCTTGAATGGTTGTCCTCTTCCTTGATTTCCAACACTCCTTTTACCTCTGCTATTAGATTTTCCATTCCTTTGATTGCCATGGGAGGGATTTTGATCATCCTCTCGGTGAGAGTCCTTTCTATCAGGGCATTCTTTTGCATAGTGACCTGCTTTATTGCAAATATAACATTGTCCTTTTCTTCCACCCTTAGGTCCAGCCTTTCTTTTTGATTTAGACTCGAAATTATTTCTTTTCTTAGCATGAGAAGAAAAAACAACAGGAGGACATTTAGGCAAGGGCACTTCTTTCTCTTCTACCCTTGTTTCTTCTTGAATGCATCTAGCCATTAATTCGTCAAAACCAAGAATTACATTATTGTTCAAAAGAGTAGTCCTGAACATGTACCATTCGGATGGTAATCCTCCAAGAGTTGTGAGTGCCATTTCCCTATCAGTAATAGTTTCCCCAATAGATAGGAGATCGTTCTTGATCAGTGATTCTTAAGAAGTATGCTTGGATACTCTCATCTTTACCCTTCTTGATTTCCCTCAGCTTATTTCTAAGAAACAAAACTTGATTTGCATCATTGATTTTAAATAAACTCACCAATCTATCGTAGATTTCCTTGGAGGTGTCTAGTTCAGAGATGTAGGCCACCAAGTGCTTGTCGATAGAGTCCCGGACTCCTTGATCTTCTAGGGTTAGATTGATAGACATCTTCCATCCGTGATAGTCAGCTTTCTCACACAGCTTGTCTTCGGCAGGAAAGAGTGTTGAGGACCCCATAGTTCTTTTAGGATAGCGTTGCCAATCTTCTCTTCAGTGATTGCTCTTGCTCTTGCTTGGGCTTTGTCTTCACCTCAGCTCTGATACCATGTTCTGTTATGGTATGTTCTATGCTTATAACAGTTTACTTCTTTTTCTTATTAAATTCCACAGATTAGCAATCACATGTACATTAAGTAAAGTGCAGATAGAACATTAAACGATCGACAGTAAACAAGCCAAGACAAGAGACACAAGATGTGGCGGCTAGCCAGGGACAATGCAGATCAGAAGAGGAGGTTTAATGGTCCACGCTGGTCAAAGTTTGGATCTGCAGTTGCAGCTTTAGTTTCAACAGCGTTCGGCTTCACATGTGTGAGAGAGAGACCCTTTTCTGCACAATAGAGAAGAGACTCTTTTTTGCGCAGTAGAGAGAGAGAGATGTGATGAGATGAGTGAGTGCAAGTGAGGAAAAGTCCTCCTGTATTTATACACAACTGTTGCTGTTTGAATAGATGCCACTGTTGGGCTTCTGAGCCTACATGAGTTGTAGGTCAGCTTGATAATAATTCCATAATCAAAATAAATTCATATCTCCATGAATACTTATTGGAATCAGATGATCTTTAGATCAATCCTACACCTCTCGACAACAGGAATCTAATGAACATATTATCAACCATGAATAAGATGACCCACATGAAGTTTTGCCCTAGTTGCCAATTTTAACAGATGATGACGAGTTACTTCTTAGTCTTGGAAGTACCTCCTTCGCTAAGAGGGAGTGTTGAGATTTGGTAGTTGGGGAGGTACTCCAAGTCCTAGGGTTCGGGGTTTGGAGGTTGGAGCACCACAAAAGTGATTTGTGGGCTTGGAACCCAAGGTGTGGGCTTTGCACTCAAGCTGGTGGGTGTGGAATCACGAGGCATTTGAGTGATTTGACACATGGAGGTATCAGAGGACACTTAGAGGAGAATGGGGTAGTGAAAATCACTCAAATCTGAGGTGTCTATGATGAGATATTAATTTTTATATATTGTTGGTGGGTTTTGTGGCACATAAGTTAGGCCGACTTGGTGTGTTGGTGTGCCACAAGACATGTTTGTTGACACCACATGAAGCCCTCGTGAAAGATATAAATACAAGGTGAGTTGGAGGTCATTTAGCACATGCAATGGGCATCAAAACATAACCAATACATCTTTGAGGCAGCCACAGATAGAGGAGGACAAGGCATGGGAGCAAGGGACTAGTTTAGATTTGTTTTTTGTCACCGTTGTAGGTCTGAGTTATTGCATAAGGTGGCCACATGACTTGATGGAGTTCTGGGTCTGTTTTTTATGGCATAATTTGTGTGGACAACCTCTATCTTACAAGCCGCAGGGATCTCATTCATTACAGGGGGCAAAAGGCTGTTTTGGCAGCTCATTTAGTAGCCACAGATCTGTACCTAGCATGGGAGAAGGGTCGAGCCCTGTATCACGGTCTGGAAGGGTGCCATAAGGCCTTAGGAGTGTTGGTGACTCTCTTAGAAGGCAACATTTAGGAGCAGAAATAAGATAGAGGTGGGCTGCAGTTGTTGAGGAGCTTTTGGGAGGACAAACAAGGAGCTCGAGCAAAGTCACATCAGCCCCAACCAGGGTCAAAACCTATAGCAGAAGTACAGACTTATAACAAAGGTATGTATTGGTATATTTGAGGTTGTTTTGGTGCTAGTGGATGAGGTCTAGATTGGATAGTTGTTTGGGCATTTGTGGACTGTTGGAGGGTAGCGTGAAAGTGCCCAAATTTGAGCCCTAAGTGCAACACCTTGAAGGACAAAGGTGGCTTCTAGGAGAGGCAAAGAAAAGGAGCTCAAGGTTTGGCCAACCAGGAGTAATTTGTGGACAACCCATGTTCATTGTTGGAGAAGCGGCATTTGACAGTGATAGGTGGCAGCCCTCTTGCCCTATGTTAGTCTTCATTCGAGCAACATAGGAAGACTATAGTGGAAAGAAGTCCCTAAGGAGTTCAGAAGTAGCAGTGGGCAAGAAGTCTCAAAGTGTTGTGTCCTTGAAGGACTAAGGAGCAACTAGTGAGCATGAAGATCCTATGTGTTGGTTGTAGATGGACTTATGACTAGCTAGAGGGCAAATTGGAGAGTTGAGTTCAATGGCATAAAGGAGTTGGTGCATTGATAGAGACAGGTGCTATAGAACAAAAGCGAATGACGCACAGTGTATTGGATATGAAAAAGCAACTGTGGTTGTGCCAAGGTTGCAAGGGAGTGCCTTGCCCCCCTCGATCTCGCTCCCAATCTGCGCTCCGGTTAGGAGCGACTCCAGAGCGGGTCGGGAGCGCGCTACCTAACAAAAAAACCGCTCCCTGTTTTTTGCCAATTTGGTTTAGGGAGCGTCACTCTCGTCGCTCCGAGAGCGATTTTTCCAACCCGGGAGTGGTCGGGGAGCGATCGTTCCCGATTGCTCCCAGGTTGGAAAAACCTCTCCCGTCCGACGATGAGCGACGCTTGCGCGACGTGGGGGAGGCGACGATGACGTGGAGGAAGGAAGGGGAGGGGAGGGAAAAAAGGGAGGGAGGGAAGGGGGGAGGGAATAAATAAACCCTCTCCCTCTCATTATTCATTTCATTTCTAAATGCAAGAGAGTGGGAGAGAGCAAGAAAGTGAGAGACAGCAAGAGAGAATTTGGAGCACGGAGAGGAGTTGGAAGAGCTTGCAAGGGGAGATGGGAGGCCAAAGAGGTAGGATCTACACTCTATTATAGCAATTATTTTTTTATGTTCATTGCTAAATAAATAAATAAATTTTTGTTCTCTATTTCCCATTCCCATTCCCATTCCATTTTTTTGCAGATTTAAATCTTCAAATTTCAAACATCATGGTTATATTTCTTGGCATTTTTTTCTTCTTGGTTCCTTTCCTGGTTATTATGGTGTTGGGGAGTAGAAAAAGTAGGGATGAACATGAAGAAGAAGGGGATGATGAAGTGGGTTATAGTGGATTTGATGAAAACCTCGAAGAGGAGTACCTTGGTGAGGAGGAGTTGGAGGAGAGTGAACATGATTCAGCTCAAAAAACTAAACAAGACCTAACCCCATTGTGGAAATATGTTTCTAGGCCTAGAGCAGGGAAAGGGGGTGGAACCACTAAATTTCACTGCCCCCATTGCAACAATAATTACACAGGTTCATAAACCCGTGCCAGAAAGCACCTCCGTGGAAAAAATCCATGGGATGGAAATAAACAAATAGGAATCAAAACTTGTATAGGTGTGTCAACAGCAGAGAGAGCCAAATACATAAGGGAAGAGGAGGAAGACCAATACAAATCTAAAAGATCAAAGGGTTTCTTTGAACCAAGCTCACAATCACATGCACAAAGAACTCCTTCAGCATCCTCCTATGGCAGTGGATATGGAGGCACAAGGTCACCAAACATCTCTTTAAGGCGTAGAACCATATTAGATTTCCTTGATGAAGGGTGTAGGAATGATGTGGATTCAAAAGTTTATTGGTTTCTCTATGCATGTGGGATACCATTCAATGTTCTTCGATCACCTTATTGGCATGAAATGGTTTCTGTCATACATGACGCCCCTAAAGGATACAAGAGCCTTGGGTATGACAAGGCTGGAACTGTTGGACTTGATCATGAAAAAGAAAAAATATCACATTCTTTAAGTCGAATGAAAAATTCATGGACTGAGCATGGGGTGTCCATTGTATCTGATGGATGGAAAAATGTAAAAGGCAAGCCATTGATAAGTGTTCTTGCTGTGTTTGTTAGTGGTGCCATCATTCTTTCAGCATATGATTACTCAGACAAGTTCAAGACCGGCATCAACATTGCAGAACCACTACTTGAAACAATTGACCGTATTGGGCCATACAATGTCATCCAAGTCATCGCTGATAATGCTGCTAATTGTAAGGTAGCGAGAGCAATTATTGAGGATAAATACCCCAACATATTTTGGTCTGGGTGTTTGGTTCACACAATGAACCTTTTGATGCATGATATTATTAAGAACAAAAACCAACAATACAAATGGATTGGTGATTTGTACAAGAGGCAAAAAAATGATAAAATTTATTACAAATCATAGCAATACCCATGGGCTTTTCTGCAGTCACTCAAGATTGGAGTTGTTGAAGATTGCGAAGACTAGATTTGCTAGCTATTACCTCAACTTTAGGCACCTTTTGAAGGTAAGAGAGTCATTGGCTAGCATGGTATCGAGTCCACATTGGCAGATATTAAAGGAAAGGGCTACAAATGCAACTGATAGGCAAGGTTTTGAATAGGTGGAGGAGACCGCTCTTGATGGTTAGTTTTGGGCATGTGTGAGGCAAGTATTGGAATTCACCAAGCCCATTTATCACATGATTCATTTTGCAGATATAGATAAACCAGTGATTGGGGAGGTGTATGAGCAAATGGATACCATGTTGGGGCAAATAAAAGATGTTGTTTAGAAAGATGATCCCAACTTGTATACACTAATTCACAATTGTGTGTGTACACGATGGAATAAACTTAATGTTCCACTACATGCCTTGGCGTATATCCTTACGCCAAAATACTACTCTCTAACTTGGTTGGGCCAACCTGCACCTGGGGGTGGGGTTAGGGTCAAACCCCATATGGATCCCAGAGGTAGTTACAGGATATATGGAAGCATTAGACAAGATGGTACCTGACAGGGAGGAATGTGCTAATCTGCGTCTTGAATTAGGCAGATACTTCAGTTGCACTGGTTTGTTTGGTTCTTTGCATGCAATGGAAGATAGAGACAGATTTGATGCTTTCACATGGTGGGAAGCATATGGCGGCATGGGACTTTTGCCATAATTGGCAAAAAAAGTTCTCTCACAGGTTGTAAATACTTCTTCTTCAGAGAGGTGTTGGAGCACCTACAACTTCATACATAATGTGAAAAGAAATAGACTCAATGAAAACTGAGCAGAAAGCTTGGTTTATGTGCACTACAACTTGAGGTTGTTGAGTCATTACTGCGATTGGGCTTATGAGGATCCAACATACAAAATTTGGGACAACCACCAAAAGTACGATAATTTCGAGGATGGCACTATACATCTTGAGGAACTGGAAGCAGAACTTATGAGAGAGGAAGATGAAGCAACAACAACCATGCCACCCCCACCATCCTGTAGCAGTGCTCGAGTTCCAAGTCTTGCTCCTTTGCTGTCGCCGCCTCGATGTACATCCTCATGTGGAGGGCATGCGACTTCTGGTTCTGGTCGTGGGACTGTGCAGGAGGAGACTCCTAGAAGACCACCACGGCTTGCTCAGAAATTAGACGTTATCCGTGGTGGCAAGAGGAAGATGTAGATGATAGATTTACTTGTCTTTTCTAGTTAATAGTAGTTTTTATAACTGTTGACTCTTTCATATTTATTATGATATTTTTTGTAAATAATATATGACAATTTAAGTTTGAACTTTGAAGTTTGAAGTTGGCAATGATAACTCATTGGTAATGAATTATGAATATGATGCTTCGTGAAAGTTGAAAGTTTTTTCATTTCATTTCATTTTATAACATTTCATTTCATGTTAGATATTATTTGTTGTAATGGTTACACTTATAGCTTACAAGTACAACTTTGGTGATCAATGATGATAAATGTTATATATTGCATTTTGAAACCTTGAAACTTTAAGATTAATGGATCATAATTCATGAGACTCAATATGTTGTATGTTACTAACTTGTGGACATGGTTGATGAAGATTATAACTTCTAGATGATTGTTGTTATATGATTCAATCTATGTTTTTTATGTCTAATTCGTCATTCTACATGTTTTTGTTGACATATATGCATCAAAATATAAAAAATATATAAAAAACGCTCCGGGATTCGCTCCCAAACCAGGAGCCTCTGAAAATGTCGCTCCCGCTCCCGTTTTCGCTCCCGCTCCCAAGTAACCTTGGTTGTGCACTACATCAGCTAGATCGTCAGTGTATCTTGTTTCTTGTATTCTTGTACTAGTGGATGTATGAGAGCCATTATCCTTGGTATGGGAGCCCTAGACTACTGTATTATTAGTTTCATTAATATAACAAAGTTGGGTTGTTGTATAAATTTGTAAAAAGTTGTATATATTTTGTGCACTAGTAGATTTACTGCTTTATATTATTCTGCTGTGCAAAGTAGTCTTGTTGTGATACTTGGATTGGTAGCATTAGTGATTTAAGATTCTATCATAGACTCCAGTATCGTGAAAATACAATAGCTTGAGGTTGCACTTGGACTCTTTTGCATAGAACTCTTGTTCCTCCAAAATCCCCAACACTTCGTCCAAATACCTGAGGTGATCCTCCCAAGTTTTGCTGTATATGAGAATGCCATCAAAGAAAACCATCAAATACTTTTGTAATTGTTTGTTGAACACATGGTTCATGCAAGATCGGAATGTTGAGATTTGATAGTTGGGGAGGTACTCCAAGCTCTGTCATCTTGAGCTCATCAGCTCATCAATCCTTGGAATGGGGTACCGGTTTTTGATTGTTCTTTTATTGAGTTCTCGGTAATCAATGCACATCCTCAAGCTTCCATCCTTTTTCTTAGGCATCACTTCTGAAGAAGCAAAATGGATAGAACTAGGATGAATGTGGCCCAATTTCAATAGCTCTTTAATAGCCCTCTCAATTTCGTCCTTGTAAACCTTGGGATGACTAGGGTTGCGGGGGAGCGACACCTCTTCCCCCCCCCCTCGAACCCGTTCCCAAAGCTCATCGGGAGTGACCTTGGTAGTGCGTTCCCTAATTTTTTTTCGCTCCCTAGCTTTTTTCACAATTTTTTTTTTGCAAACACGTTCCAAAGGCAATTTTTTTTCTTCAAATAAACAATATTTTTTTGAGTGGGGCAACCTAATGATCAAGCCTATGGCGCTAGTATTGATATGCAATTCATGGTAATGTTAAACTCTTAAAGTAAAAGTGACATTCTACTTTGTCTTTCATTTTCATCCTTTTATTTAAATTTTTAACATTACCATGAAATGACTCAGGATGTTTGAGAGTGGTTCCGACCTCATTGGATTTCATATGGAGAAAGTAGAATTTTAGATCTCACTCAAAATTCAACAGACTTATCACTTTTTGAAGATTTTAGGATTGGGGGGATTGCAATGTTTCCATTGGGTTTTGTCATGTACTAGGGTATGGAACTTGTATTTAATCAAGAGCACCAATCACTCTATATACATTGATGTTAGTGACATTAGTTGTCAAACTCCTCTATCACGACCCTACTAAAGATGTACATCACTCAAACAAAATATTGACTTGACATGCTATGTTTTTCTATCTTATGTTAATGCTTAGAGGGTGATGTTAATGACAAAGATTCGAAGATAGGCGATTATTTTGATGATATGTAGGTATTTGTTGTAGCATGGGTTTTTTTGGATGCTAGAGGCCATCTAGAGCTTGTTTGTTGATGTATTTTCGGTTTAGAGATGGATTGCACTTGATGCTATTTTGCTTATGTGCACCCTTACATGCTATATAAATCAAAACTTGTAACTTGTGGTTGATGAAGATTGTAACTATTAGATGGTTGATGTTATATGGTTTAATCCATGCTTTTATGCTTTATATAGCTAATTCATCATTCTACATGCTTTTGTTGACATACGTGCATCAAAATATATAAAAATATATATTATATAAAAATTTGCTCCTGATTCGCTCCCAAAGTGGGAGTTTTTGAAAATGTCGCTCCTCGCTCCCAATCCCAAGTAACCTTGGGGATGACAATAGGCACTGGTTATAAAAACCTGCACCCCCTCTTCCAACTCTTTCACATGCTCAAATCCCCTATCTGGAGGTCTATATGGAGGAATGTGAGCAAAAGATTTCTGATGTTTGTTGAGTAATACCTAAATGTCCTCTGGATATTGTCGAGGTTGCTTCAACAGTCTTTTGTCTGAAATGTAGAATTTTGCTACCCATTCTATGTCTCCATCTTGCAACAATGCCTCCATACTCTAACATGATACTATCATGGGTGGATATTGATGCATGTCCCTCAAAACTACCTTTATGTCGTCCTGATATGTAAACTTCATCTCCATCCTCCTCTGGTCAGTTGTTTATTGCTTGATGGAGTAAATCCACTTAACACCAAGTACCACATTGGTATTTGGTACACCCACCACGAAGAAGTCATTTGTTAATGTGCAGTTCCCCATGGTTATTTTTAGTTTGGGGACCCATCTAGTGCACTCCATTTGGTGACCACTCAGTATGACCACTGTGAATCCATCAAACTCCTCCATTAGAATCTCCCTCCTATCTAGCACTGTTGCATCTATAAAGTTGTGGGATGCCCCACCATCAATTAACACTATCACCTTCTACCCCAACATGACCCCCCTAACTCTGAACACATGGTGCCTAGGATGTCCTGACATAAATGCAATAATTGGGCCTTTAGCCCTAGCCTGTGATGACTCCTCACCTGCTGCCATATCTCTCACTCTTGTACTTGTCCTTGCCCTAACTCATCCTCCTCATCACTATCACTGTCTGAGTAGACCTCAATGTGGCGTGCTTTGCCCAAATTGTCCTTTCTTGCACATCTGTGTCTTGACGCCCAAGGTTCCTGACGGCTGAAACAAAGCTTCTTCTTCCTCAGCTCCTTTTAGGTCTCCTCATCTAGCTTTGATTTCCCAGTGTACTCCCTTTGAAAGTGTTTATCCTCTTTACCCTTTTGAGTGAAGGATGGTTTGGGAGGAAATCTTCTCTTAGGAAAAACATCTTGCATATCTCTGGCTCTATTAATTGCATTTCGTAGAGTGGCAGTTTGATAACCCTTAACCCAACCACATAGAGGATTAGATAGCCCCTCCATAAATAACATCACTAGCCATGCCTTAGATATGTCTATAACCATAACTGCAAATCTCTGAAACTCTGAGATATATGCCTCCCGACTGCCAGTTTGGTTGCGCTGTGCCAGTTCTCTGAAATGGATCTCCAGATGCTTCTTGTCAAAGCGCTCTATGAGTCTCTGAGTAAACTCAGAATATAAGGTGATGCTGGCATGGTCAAGGTCATAAACCCATGATACCACCACTCATGGGCTTCCCCATCCAGATGTAATGTAATCAACTTATTGGCATCAACCTTGGTCATCTGATGTAGCTGGAAGTAGGTGTCCAGCTTTTGAACCCATGATCTAGCTGAGCATTTTGATGACCCATCAAACACGAAATAAACACCTTCCCTAGTGTCTTCTTGTTAAATTTGGACAACTAGGTCCAAACTCCATGTTCTGATGCTCAGATTAAGAGGCTAATATTTTTGTTGGATTCCTCTTTCTGAGAGGTGTAAAATCCATATAAAAATAGTCTTAATCCGATGAGCAGAACTTATATTTTGAATTTATTATTCTTAATAAATTATATGTGCAAGGTCAGCCAGTTTTGTCATGTAGGCTCACATGCCCAACAGATGTGTCACACACCCTCATTGATGTATATATATACAGGGAAAGTTGGAGAGAATTTCAACACAACTCAACTCACATCTTCCTCTCTCATCTTAGAGAGTACGAGCTACCTGGAGGACGAATTTCAGCCACACGTGGGAAGGACGAAGAGGACAGACCGTATGGATTTTCTGCTGCTAAGGTTTTCTGCTGCTAGGGTTTCTGCAGCTAGGGTTTCGCAGAAAGTTTGACCAGCGTTGACTTTGGTCAACGCTTGGTCCAAACAAGCTGAAAATTGGTGGAAGGTTCGATTTTTGAAGGCCGTACTACCTGGCACAAAAATCGAGGTCAAAGGGTTGACCATTTTGCTGCTGCGTTGACTTTTAGCTTGCTGCCCCTGCGTTGACTTTTCATGACAGCGTTGACTTTTGCAGAATTGACTTGGGTTGACTCATCTACTGGTTGGAGGGTTGTTGTGACACATCTGGGCTGGCTGACCAAAGGAGACTTTGCTGGTTGAAGCATCCTGTTGACCGCTGAAACGAACACACACATTTTTCTGTCTCTGATTTGTCTTCTGTAAGATCTGCTTATATGTTCTATCTGCATTTTGCTTAACTACTTGTATGATTGCTGTGAGAAAAGTGAAATTGCTCTTAGCATAGAACATCTACAAAACTTAACACTTCTGAAGCTCATTGTTTTGCCTCATTGCCTTTTGAACTCCTTTAGGCTTGTTTTTCATCTGATGGTTGCAGAAATCTGTGAAGCTCATGGCAACTTGGAAGTCACGTTCCAACCTCCTATACTCCACCAAATAATCCCCAAAAGGAATATCTTGGTCATTCTGCTCCACCTGTTCAGCTGCTGCCTCATTAAGAAATTGTGGCATGGTGAGTCTGGATGACCTGCTATATATGTGGGGATGGATGTGCACAGTTGTGCGTGCATGACTGGCTTCTCCACTATAAAAATTTCTTATCAACTCCACCATCTCCTTTTGACCCTTAGCCAAGTAATTTAGTATGCTAAGCAAACTGTTAAACTCATGATTTTCCTTACCCCCATGACTGTCTCCTCTTTTGCAGAGGGTACTTCTTCCTCTTTTTCCCTTTCAGGTATTTATTCTTCTCCTTCCCATAGTGGAGTGGATTCTCTAATTTGATAACTTCTTCTGTAAGTGACACACCGGTAGTGGTGTTCTTCGTGACTCATCAAACCTCTGCCAAAGTCTGCCCTTCAAACCGCACAACTGTCCAAGACCATGCTTTGATACCACTATAAGATACCCTCTTGGAAGTACCTTAAGTTTTTCCCCAAATTTTTGTGTTTTACTGGAATTTCTCACTGTGTCATTTTGTCCAACAGATTGTGTGTACCTGTGGGTGCCCTTTTCACAATTTATTTGAACTAAACAAACACAGTGCCCTCTTGGAAGTACCTTAAGTTTTTCCCCAAATTTGTGTTCTACTGGAATTTCTCACTGTATCATTTTGTCCAACAGATTGTGTGTACCTGTGGGTGCCCTTTTCACAATTTATTTGAACTAAACAAACACAGTGCTAATGAATGTTCCAAGGTTTCTTCTGAATAACAATATGGTGATTATATTGAACTCAGAAATGCACACATTACAGTAGTATATCTGCACCAGCAAAAGATATCAAGATTAAACAGTCCTTTCATTATTTAACAATAGAGAAGACAATACTTAATGGAATAGAGGAACCTGGTGTATTATTCCAACGAAGTCATCTCCAAATATATATCAGTCCTCTTTGTGTAGCTACAACAATATAGTCCTCAAGGATGTGGCCTCTTATGTCTCTATCTTAAACTGCTACAACGATAATATGAGTGCCCAATTAACAATGGAATCTCGGTTTGGTCACCAAATTGATATGTATGCCTAGGAAATGCACCAACAACCTCCACTTGACCTCTCTAGAGCTAACCCGACCCACCCACCAGAGATTTTCCTCCCACAACAGTCTTTACCAACAAGGATATAATCAACCCCTTTAATGATTGATATCAACCCTCTAAACTCAGACTCAGTCAGCCAAAACGTGGATGCTTAGTCCTTAGCAATTCTTCCCAGTCACGACCAGCAAGATAAAGAGGGATTTGGCTTTCTTTGACAATGACAATCTCAGCTTCTTGGATGCTCCATACACAACAATAAACTCGTCCCTTTGAGGTGGTTAATCTCGACCCTCTAACAGTGACAACTCAGTCTCTTGGCAGCTCCTCACAAAGCAGTGAACTCAGCCAACATTTGAGAAGGAACTCGACCCTCTTTCTTCAGCGCCCTCGACCTCAGTTTTATGGCCAACTCATCTAGCAATAGGAGAGACAAACTCGGCCTCACATGAAGCTCAGATATGGAAACTTCGACCAACAAGAGAATCGATACTTCAACCCTCAAGAATGTGTCTCAGATTTGGCTCTTCATCTCCAATAAACTCAACCCACAAATAGATATATAGAAAGCCCAATATTAGAGGATAAAACTAGCTGATAACATTGTTATCTCACTTATTTTCGTAAAATATTCTTCTCCACTGAAGCACAATGTTAAAATCTGAGTGATCTTGCTCCCAAACTCGCTAGGGTGTATGGTTTCAACACCGAAACTAGCAGCTAGTAAGTAGGGTTTCCCAAAACCATAGACTCTTTCTCAAAAATTCTCCAAATTTCTTTTTATTAAGTGAGCAATTGCGAGAATGAAGAGAGACTCTCATTTTCTTTTTTTTTTATAATTAATTTACCACTTTTGCCACCATTTTACCCTTTTATTTTAATAAAGTAATTTTAGTGGGTTTTCTCACTTTATATTTTTAAAGTGACTTTTCATTAGTCTAGGACCCATGTCCCCTTTTCACCACTCTAGTTTATTTAATGTTTTCCCCTAGGTGAATCATGTTCCCTTGATTAATTTTTCCCGCCCTAGCCTATGGGAACCTTGTTACGCTAGCAGATCCCCTTCCTTATGACTCCTAAGCGGATGGGGACATTACATATTTGGACTCCTCACTGAAAATCGAGTTTGATGATTATGGTTTCATGTACATGTGAGCGCTTTCTATTTCTAGTAGTGCTTATGTTTAGGCATGCTCTATTTGTTAGGATTCCCTTAGCTGTTCCAAACATTTTCCATTTTTTCCTTGTTTTTTGGTGCGGGACTACTATTTTTGGCATGTCTATTTATAGTAGAGTGACATGTAGCAGTATTTTGAGATGACATGTGGCATCTTTTGGTTGAGACATGTGGCAATTCCATGGATAGACAAGTGGAAGAATCTAGATGCACAAATGAGTTAGTAGTGATGTGGCAAGTGCACGAGTTAATTGGATATCCACTGGGGATGTATGCATACATGAAGGAGTGATTTGGCACCCTATGGGATTTCATTGGGTTGCATGCATGCATGGAGTTAACAAGGCACTTTCTTTGAGTTAACTAAGCGCATGCACTCTTTCTCTTTACTTCACTTCAGTTTAACTCAAATTATTTCCACTAAACATAACACATTTCTTTCTCTTCATAGTTAGGACCCAATTGAACTAAAGGAATCTCTTCTTACCTATCTATACGGCTATCTCGACCTCACCCGAGTTCATAACCATTTTAACTCTAGTGCTTTACTACTTTACTCCCTTCTATCCTTAGTTAGCTAATGCACATTGGTTTCTCTCTCTCCACTCTACCCTCACTTGACTCCAACTTTCCTGTAGTCAGCTAGGCCCATGGATTATCCACTCCACCTTTTAGTCTAGTTAACCATGTTTTCTTCACTTGCATTGTTAGTCACACTCAAGCAAACCACCTCATCACCTAAGCGCATGGTTGCTTCTCTAGTTCATTTCAACTAAACCAAGAGATACTCCTAATTTGACTAGTGCACATTAACACTTCTCCTCTAGTTTGACTCCACTCAAACTACACTCAAGGATACTTCATCTCATGATAACTTAGAGTTTCTCCAGTCAAACTCAAGCACTTAGCTACTTCACTGTACTTTTTCTCCAGATCAAGAGAGTTCACATTCACTTGATGGGAGTTGGATGGTGAATTCACTCAACTAAACAAATTAATCCTCCTGAGGATGGTTTGCATGGCTACTTTGACCTCTCCTCTCTAATGTGCATAGGAGGAAAGAGTCATTAAAAGGAGGAGGTCGCTTTGGTTTAGAGTGGAATCTTTTTTAGTGGCAACATGCTCTCTCATTCTCTCTCTTTCTTCTAGCTTTTACTTCCTTGTGCAGGAAAACATCATTGTATTGGTTGTTATGAATATAATTTATGTAAAAGTAATAAATACAGATAATAAATAATAAACATAATAATATGTAAATATGTAATAATTAGTTAAACAAAGAGGCATGTCTAAGGAGACATGAACTTTTCATAAAGGGACACCTGCTTGGTATATAAGCAAGCTCCTCACTCTCAATTGTAACGTCATTCTTATTCATACATTTTAATATATATTCTTGTATCTCAATGGAGATCTTTATATTCCAGGTCTTCTTGAGTATTTAACTTGAAGAACGGACTTTGTTCGCTTCATTTGGTATCAGAGCAGTGCAATCCTCTGGCTGCTCCACCGTTGCACAGAGCCACGCTCTCTGATCCAGGCCCTTGGCCATCCAGGTTTCGTCAACATTGTTGCCGTCGAGATTGAAGCGTTTTGCTACACTTTTGGGAGTTTCTCCGTCGCTGATTCGTCAGAGGCCTTTGGCCATTAATAAAAAAGAAGAAAAAACGAAGATAGTCAAAGAAAAAAAAGTACATATAAAAAATAAAAGTTAAAAAATGAAAAAAAAAAAGGAAAAAAAATCATATAAAAAGATACTATTAAAAAAAAAGATATATATAGTCTGGTGTAAATTTTGAAGGAGAACATTCATATATATAAAAAGGTTCTACATTATTGATAAAAAGTGCATGTCAAAGTTAAAAGGGAATCTTTCTAAATATCTTTAAAACTATATGTTAGAGAAGGAAGAGTAGATAATATTATCTTGATTCTTCATTAAGTGGTTTACAAGCTCGTGGTTTCAACAACCCATGGTAATTGCCCATGGTATTTTCAAGGTAAATAAAAACAAAAGTAATTCAAAATCTCTTTATTTGAATGGTAATTTTTTACGTGGAGAAAATTAACAAAGTCAAAAGCACATAAGTGGACATATATTTTATATTATACCCCAAAGAGGTGAATAGCCACGTTTCACTAGGGTTGTAACTTTTCAAAAAGAAAAAAAGAAAAAGAAATTATAAATAAAAGATATATAAAGAGAAGTATTATATTATAAAGGGGTATTTTAAAGAAAAATTCAAGTCATAAAATTATTGAAAATATATATAAATACAAAGTGGGTATTATTATAAAAGGTTACTTGAAAGATCCATATATTAAAGTTTATAAAGAGTTAAATCTAGAACTATAAAGAGACATAAGGATAACAAGTTATAACAAAGGAAGAATACTTTTTAAAAACATTACAATAAATATAAGGTGCAGTTTATTTAAATAATGGAGCTATATTAACTTTTTTTTAAAGTGGGAAAAAATATATAATTGAGTAAAATAAAAGTTAAAGGGGTTACTTTTAAAAACCCTAGGCTCATCCGAAGAAGAAAAGATGGAGTCTAATTCAGAAACAAAAGAAGGAAGATTTTCCTATAAAAGTATTCCAATTGTATATTTTAGATTAATTACATTAAAAGGGTGTAACCAAAGGAAAGAGATTAGTATCATTGTTAATCCAAATATCGAGGATAATTACATTAATATTAATTTGGCAAATCAACTATTAATTCTAGAGCCAAATATAGACAAACGAGAAGGTCTTTTTGGCGGAAAAGAATATGAAATTAATGATTTACAAGTGACAATTGATTATTATGACTACATATCTAAATTTCGTGTCGTAACTATGCTTAACAAAGAGGTTGACATAATTCTCGATCGACATTGGTTCAAGGAATTAGGTACGTTCATTCTAAAAAAAAAAACAAATTCTTGATGTTCCCTTACAAGAAGAAGATGGTCATGTTCCAAGACATGCCAATGAAATTAGAAGTGATAATGCTTTTATCAAAAGATCTTAAGTTTATTGTGAAACTAATGTCTCAAGAGAATCCATAAACAATATCAAAGAAGTAGAAAGAGCTTGAAGAAGCCATATCCAACAAAAATAAGGAAAATTCATGTTTGAAGGGACATAATCAGAAACTACTTACACAAGTGAGGAAATGTAAAGCTAAGAAACACCAGTTAGAACAAGAAAAGGGTTTTTTTGGAAAATAACTCAACAAAAGTCTATTAGGAAAACAAGAGGAAAGTTTATGCTTAAATAACCTTAACCAAAGGTTATTAAAACAAATCAAGTGTTTAAAAGATGAGAAGCTTGAAGACCAAAATAAAGTTGATTCAGAGAATGAGGAACTCTTATGTCTCAGAAACCATAATCAAAGTCTACTCACTCAAATTAAGAAACTTAAGGATGCTAAGAAAGCATTGAAAAACAAATTAGAAGAATTTACCACGAAAGAAGTGTTGAAGTCTTCAGTCCAAGTGGAAAAATGAGGAACAAATACTGATCCAGTCAATATCACAACTCAAGAAGAGGACAAACTGGTTGAAGTAAAGATGTACTCAGAAGTTGCAGTTCCAACAACAAAATATTCAAGTGAAGATCCAGAAATCAACCATTCAACTTTCATAACTAAAGGAAATCAGGCACTTCAAATAAATCAAGAAAATGACACAAACAAGATAAGGGAAAATCAAATCACTAGAATCCCTTATCGACATCCAAATCACGAGAATAGACAACTCAATCTATGTTAATTTTAGGTATGTTCTATGTTGAGAGCAAATTTACTTCAATTTTCCATATTAGCTCAATATCAATTCCAGATTAGTAGTCACATTTAGCATGATAGTAAAATGTAGATAGAACATAAACATAAATCACATAAAACAAGCCAAGACAAGAGGACACAAGATGTGGAGCTAGCTAGGGACAAACCCCAATGTGGGGAAACCCTTGACCAATTCTTCTTATGTTCTTCAATAGTTGAACAAAGAGAGAGAGATAGTACATATACATCAGAAGTCAACATTTTGACTTGTCATAATAAGAGCAAAGATCTTCTCTAAGAAGATGACACATAAGGTAGCTGATCTGAATTCAGGTGAAGGCAAACTGCTTCGACTTATCCTCCAAAGTGATTCCATCACCACGTTGCACCCTCTGTGCTGCACCTCAGCATCATGCTGCACTCGTCATTGTGCTGCACCCAATCATTGAGCTGCTCTCATCAATGTGTTGCTCCCATCACAGAGCTGCACCCAATCATTACTATGCTGCATCCATCATGCTACACTTATCATTATGCTGCACCCAACATACTTATGCTGCACTTCATTACACTATGCTGCACTTATCATTATGCTGCACTACGCTGCACTATGCTGCACCCATCATGCTTATGTTGCACTTCCTTACACTATGTTGCACTATGCTGCACTAATCATCACTATGTTGCACTAGGATGTACCCTTCATTGCACCATGATGCACCCATCATACACTCAATGCATACTGCAATACATTCTTGCTGCTGTTATACATCCACGCTGCTGTAATACTTATGCTGCACTTCATTATGAGGAGGAGAGCACTACCCTCTATATCACTGTGATTATCATCGAGAGACTGTGCTGTACCATGCTGCACTTCATTACTGTTGACATCATAGTTTCCTTATTATCATAGCAATTATTGTCATTACTGCTTCCTTGTCTTGCATCACTTGACACATCTAGAAATCCTCATCACTGTTATGATATTGAAACTACTACAGAGATATCATTTTGGATCTCCTTCATTGTTAGTATGCCGAGACTCTAGTAATACTGCTTCTTCTCCTTATGCCAAGACAATGGGATTGTGACTGTGTCTTATTATGAGATCATCGAGATACATACAGACAGGTCCGAATCTCACTATGATATATTCAAGATTCTGTCACAGTTATGCCAAGACTGTTAGGGCTAGTGTAGGATTCAGAGATCCCTTTCTTCCATTAAAAGATAATCATCGTGCTTCCTTTCGTTGAGATATGCACGACCGAGGAGGAGAGGACTACCCTCTATATCACTGTGATCATCACCGAGATTTTATGTAATTTATCTATGTAATTTATCAATGTGATGATCATCCTCTATTAGGACAACGTTTATATATCTCCTTTCTTGACAGCGAAGAGGCCTCATTATTATCTATGCGCTAGGGTATATCCTCTCATTAGGATTGTGTATGGAAGCCTTTTTAGAACAACAAATAGGTCTCTTATAGACCACGTTTAGGCTTCTCCTGCTGTGTTGAGGAGGCCTCCGTCATAATAGTGTTAAGGTCATGATTATGTTGAGGGCTCTCTCTTCATGACAACGTTAGGATCTATGGCATCCTCTAGGGCAGCGTAACATCTTAATATCTCTCCTCCCACCAAACCCCAAAGACAATTGGAGAGGAAGAGATGACAAGAGGTGTGTCTAAAATGAATTGCAAGGCACCTCTATTTATACTAAAACGTGGAGGACAAGTGGGGGTAATTTGGTTGCTGGCCGACCTTGACGAATTGTCACATAACACAAATAAATTCATATCTCCATGAATACTTGTTGGAATCAGATGATCTTTAGATCAATTCTACACCTCTCGACGAGAGGAATCCAAGAAAAATATCAGCAGGCATGAATAAGAAGATCCACATGGAGTTTGGCCCTAGTTGCCAATTTTAACAATCAAGCTACATATTTAGAACATAAACAACAAATTGATGTTCCGAAGAATACTAATGTCAGTGCAATCCACTCAAGTGATAACAATTCATTACAAGTTTCCAGTCACTGCAAGATTCAACAGAAGATTAATATAGGATGGTCTGATCCCTTCTTAGTGCGACAATTTTGTTTGTCACTTAGAGGATCATATCAACTGGTATCGACAAAGATGACTGTCCCGAGACGAGAAGACATTCGCAGTGGAAAAAGAGATCTAGAAGAAGACATTTGTAGCAGAAAAAGATATCAAGCCCTTTCATCAACAAGATTTGAGGATAAAGTTTCTTGAAGAGGAAGGCAATGTTATGAATATAATTTATGTAAAAGTAATAAATATAGATAATAAATAATAAACATAATAATATGTAAATAAGTAATAATTAGTTAAACAAAGAGGCATGTCTAAGGAGACATGAATTTTCATAAAGGGACACCTGCTTGGTATATAAGCAAGCTTCTTACTCTCAATTGTAACATCATTCTTATTCATACATTTTAATATATATTCTTGTATCTCAATGGAGATCTTTATATTCCAAGCCTTCTTGAGTATTTAACTTGAAGAGCGAACTTTGTTTGCTTCATTGGTTTTGTATGTGTCTCTTTCGTGCAATGAACTTCTTGGTATATGCAGAATAAAGCATTGTCGTGCCTTTATCTGGCTTTCAGAGCTTGTTGGTGTTTTGATGCTTTCTCTTGCAATGTTTTAGAAGTTTTTAGGCCTTTATCTTGGTAACAAATCTTCTGTTTTAAGCACTTTTCTTCTCAATTTTCTTTCGCCATTTAAAAGTTAAAACTGCAGTTGAAGGAAATTTCACCACTGTTTACTAAATACATCTTATAACTCCCTTTGGTAGGTTGATCGCATGCCAAACGAATTTTTGTGTACTGTTTTTGTGTTTATTTTGCACATCTAGAGGGAAAGCAGTGCATGCAAGTCTACGGATACCCTTGAGGTTGGCAACCACCAACCCAAATGGAGAGAGGAATTTTCATGTGACACTATATGGCAGATTCTTCTAAATGCTACGATGGAATTTCCACCATAGGTTCATCAAGTTCTTCACTTTTCTAAGGAGTGGATTTCTGTGCTAATATAGTGCAATAGTTCCAACACTCTCAAAACTCAACTTCCATTTTTTTTTGTAATATCCCGTTTCAGAGATATTCCCCAAAACCCCAGTAAACTCCAACCAAATACGTACAAGTGATATAGTAACCGGGAAGCTCAAAATGATATAAATAACAGTGGTGCAACATACAGTAATATAAACACGGAATACAACAGATACTCAAGAAATGCAGAGAGAAATGCTAAGCCATTATATTAAACTGAGTAATAGACAGAGTACAATAGGTGATCAGGTATATAGCACCTCGACTTGCACCAGGAAAGTGAAGACATATACTCAGAATAGCAATGAAATGGCCCCTGCATGGAAGCTGCTGGAGAACTGCTATGCTGTTGCTGGAATCAAGTGAGGATTTGGGGCTGTTCCCCTCCTCGGAAAATGTTGAAACTCTGGAATCGGACTCTGCTCAAGAAACCCAGAAAAACCCAGAAAGCTTTCTTGGAATGGCCGACCCTCGAAAATCACCCCCTTGGGGTTTTGCGTAGTCTCTCAAGGCTCTATGCTGCCACTGAATGAAACCCTCCAGAAATCTGCCTGAAACCTCTGCCAAAACCCTCCAATATGCAAGGGCTGATCCCCTGCTCAATCTCCCAGCACAATCCTACTGCAAACCCTCAATCGAGAACTCCTGCCAGAAAGAACTGTGTCATCTCTCTCAGTGCTGCGCAGCCCTCCAAGATGCTCAATCCTCCTGCCAAAAATGCTGATGAAACTACTACCAAAATGCTGATGGAAATACCTTGCCCGAGTAGGCACTTGAAGTCCCCCGGGGCTAAGGGTGAGATCTCTGAACCGAGACACTCAATGCACTAAACAGTGCTGCAGACTAGCTAAACAGCCAGCGTGCTCTAAGTCGAAGTGACTAGCTCCAATGCACATAATCAAATGATAAAATGAGGAGGCTCCTTTCTCCTTTATAGTCTTTGCCTCTCTCAATCCCAAGGCCCACCTCCTCCAATGCTATTCCTTTCTTGCCACGGGTTCCTTTCCTTCTGCGTAGTTCCTCCAAGTGTTTGCGTGGGCTCCATTTCTCCGTCCCCCCTTTGCCCCCCTTGGCTCCCCCTTAAGTCACAACATTGTGCTACTAGGAAGTGACTTTTATTCTAAAAGTGAGTTATGTCACCCTTTGCTCACTTTTTTTTATTCATAACTAACTATAGAAGGCAAAATTGTGCAAAAATCCATTACACTTTTTTTTATTCATAACTAACTATAGAAGGCAAAATTGTGCAAAAATCCAATATTCCAATTAGCTTAGCTAATTAGGAATATTATAGTCTCCCCCGACAAAATGTTGCTTGTCCTCAAGCAACTGAAGCGATGGATGCTGCAAAATTTTCTCGCTCTCCCAAGTGGCATCCTCATCTGGTAAATTCTTCCACCTCACCAAGAATTCCCGGACCGTCCTGCTCTGCAGCTACCTCTCCTTGGTATCAATAATAGCCTCCGGCTGCAATACCAAATGCCCCTCATCATCCATGGGTGGTAGCTCATCTGTCACCGTCCCCTGCTGCCCAATGCCTTTTTCAGGCATGATACATGAAAGACGTTATGAATCTTGTTGCCTTGGGGCAGCTCCAACTCATATGCAACCTGTCCAACCCTGCGTATCACCCTGTATGGCCCATAAAAGCGGGGCTTGAGCTTCTCAGCCCCCTTCTGCTTTAGTGACGACTGTCGGTATGGCTGTAACTGTAGGTAGACCATGTCCCCTACCTCAAACTGTCTCTCCACCCGACCCCTGTCAGTATACAGCTTCTGCTAGTTCTACGCTGTAGCCATGTTATCCTTGAGAGCTCGGAGAATATCTTGGCTCTCCTGGATCCAAATCTTGGCTCTTGGAGCCTTGCTATCACCAAACATCACATCAGCAAAAGATAAAGGATGATACCCATACAAAGCATAGAATGGTGACATACCAATGGACATGTGATGTGTAGTGTTGTAGCAGTACTCCCCCAGATGCAGCCACTTCAGCCATGCTCTCTGCTGCCCACTGACATACTTACACACGTAGTCTTCCAGCCACTTGTTAACTATCTCTGTCTGCTCATCTGTCTGTGGGTGATAGTTGGTACTTAGTGTCAACTCTGTCCCCACCAACCAGAAAAGCTCTTGCCAAAACCCGCCCATGAAATGGCTATTCCTCTCACTGACGATGGTCTTGGGAAGACCATGTAGCCTAGGGACCTCTCTAAAGAAAAGCTCGGCCACCTATGCTGATGTGTAGTGTGCGGATATGGCAAAGAAGTGTGCGTACTTTGTCAGTCGATCAACGACGACAAAGATACAATCCTTGCCATGTACCATGGGCAACCCTGCGATGAAGTCCATCGAAATACACTCCCATTTCCCCTCCGGAATGGGAAGAGGTTGCAATAAACCCGCGGGATGGCTCATCTCCCCCTTGTTCCTCTGGCAAATGTCGCACTCCCGGATATGTTGGAGTACGTCCTCCTTGAGGCCCTTCCATGAGAACCTCTAGTTGATGGGTTTGTAGATTTTGGTAAACCCCTGATGGTCGGCCAATGGTGAATCATGTGATGCCTGGAGTATCTTCTTCTTGAGCTGAGATCCCTCAGTCAAGAAGATCTGGTCCCTGTAATAGATGATCTCATTGACCACCCTGTACCTGTTATCCGCCACCTGCCCATCCAGAACCTCACATGCAAATCTATCCTTGGAGTACTCTACTAAGAGTCGAGCCCTCCAGTCTGTGTCCAGGGTCATAAGAGAAAACGTGGCTGGTCTACGTGAAAGAGCGTTTGCTACCACATTGTTCTTACCCTTGACATACTCAATGTCAAAGTCATATGCTTGGATCTTACTGATCCACTTCTACTGCCTCTCCTGTAGCTGCTCTTGCTCCATAAAGAACCTGAGGCTATTGTGATCAGTCCTCACCCTGAACCTGTTACCCACTAAATACTGCCAGAATTTGGCCAATGCATGCATAATGGCCAGCATCTCCTTGTCATATATGGAATACAACCTCTCGTGTGGAAGGAGCTTCCAACTCCCAAAAGCTATAGTGTGACCTCCTTGCATCAAAACTGCGTCGATCCCCTCTCCCGACGCATCACACTCCAAAATAAATGGCTACGTAAAATCTGGCAATGGAAGCACTGGGCAGCTGCTCATAACCTCTTTGATCCTGTCAAAGGCTCGCTACATTGTATTCATCCAACTGAATGCCCCCTTCCTCGCCAGATCTGCCAGGGGTGCAGCAAGCTGTGAGAATCTCTTGACAAACTTCTGGTAGTAAGTACAAATGCCAATGAATCCCCGAAGTTTCGTCACATTCCTCGGCTCCGACCATTCTTTGATGGCCCCGATCTTCTCCTTGTGGACTCTCACTCCATCCACCCCTATGATGTGTCCCAAGTACAACATCTCTGTCAACCCAAACTCACACTTGGAAAGCTTGGCATAGAACTGTTGCTCCTGCAAGATACACAACACTGTCTCAATGTGCTGGAGATGCTCCTCCCAAGTCCTACTGTAAATGAGGATATCATCAAAGAACACCAACACAAACTTCCT
>APFE030492780.1:0-11573 GCA_000404065.3 Pinus taeda | reverse complement strand
CACAAACTTCCTCAAGTGACTACGGAAGATGTGATTCATGCAGGACTGAAATGTAGTGGGGGCGTTGGTTAGCCCAAAGGGCATCACCAAGAACTCAAAGTGCCCATAGTGACACCTGAAGGCAGTCTTAGGAATGTCTTGCTCCCTCACGTGAATCTGATGGTACCCAGATCTCAAATCAATCTTTGAAAAGAACAGTGCTCCGCTCAACTCATCCATCAACTCATCGATCCTGGGTATGGGGTACTTGTTCTTCAATGTCTTCTTGTTCAGGGCCCTGTAGTCAATGCACATTCTCAATGTGCCATCCTTCTTCTTCACCAACAACACGGAAGAAGCAAAAGGTCTCGTGCTCGACCGAATGTGCCCAAGAGCCAGTAACTCCTGAATGGCCCACTCAATCTCATCTCGATAGGCCTTGGGATGCCTATAGAGGGTAGTAATCACTGCCTGTATTCCCTGCTCAAGCTCGATGGTGTGCTCAAACCCCCAGTCCGGTGGTTGTCCTGGCGGAATCTCCCCAAACACTATGGCATATCGGTCAAGGATGGAATATATCTTTGGATGTACCGTCTACCCTCTAGTCCCTACCTCTGATGCACGCAGCTCCACTGCCCACTCTACGTCTCCCTTTCGGAAGACTACCTCCATCCGATGAGCCGAAACAGTCTGAGGCAAATATGTGTGTTGTCCCCGTATCTTCTCATGCCTCACTATCTTCTCATCATCCACTCCATCTCTAGGGTCTTCCAATGTGTCATGACCTTCCCTAGAGTGATAAGCCATTGAACACCCAGTATCATGTTGGTGTCTGGAATATCGACCACGAAAAAGTGGTCAGTGAATGTGTAAGTGCCCATCATCACTGATAGCTCTGGAACATAATGAGCACACATCATGGTCTGATCTTCTGGGACCAAAACTGAAAACCCATCGAAGCTCTTTGTCTGTATACCTCTTCGCTCAACCATCTGTGCATCAATGAAGTTGTGGGTTGCCCCACTGTCAACCAAACTGATACTCGCTGGCCACGTACTGTCCCTCGTACGTGCAGTGTCAAATACTTGGGAACTCCTCGTAATGCTGCAAGGGCCCCTTCAGGAGGTGCAAAAGCTACACCACCTGATGCTGGCAGTGGAGGTGGCAAAGGACCCTACACGGCATGACTATCTCTTGCCTCCACATCATCCTCCTCATCCTCTTCCCCGCTGCTCTTGGAGAAGACCTCAATAAAATGTTCCTTGCTAGCAGCACATCTATATCCTGGTGCCCATAGCTCCTGGCAGGTAAAGCATAATTTCTTCTTCTTCAGCTCCCTCCTGGCATCATCGTCAATCTGTGCTCGTCCTGGATTCCCCTTTGGAGGCGGAATCCTCACATCCTTCCCCTTAGGCTGGAAAGCTTGTCTTTGGGGGTAAGGTGTCCGGGTCCTAGTTAAGACATCCTGTAAGTCCCGGGTCCTGCTAATAGCATCCTCTAGTGTGGCTGGCCTAGTGGATGGACTAAACCCTGAAGTGGTTCTGCTAACCCCTCAACGTACATGTAGATCCTCCGTGTCGTAGATAGATCTAGCACCATCACTAAAACCCTCAAGAAGTCTGCAATGTAAGTCTCTGGACTCCCGGTCTGTTTGAGCCTCGTCAGCTCAACAAAGTGTTGCTCTAGATCCCTCCGGTCAAACCTCTCTATCAATCTCCTGGTGAACTTGGCATATGTCGTCACTGTGGAGTGTCCAAGTGTAACCATCCCATGAAACCACCAATCCTAGGCCTCACCATCCAAATGTAACGTCGCCACTTTGATGGCCTCTGTCTCCGACATCTGGTTAAGCTGGAAGTAAATGTCCAGCTTCTCCACCCAAGACTTTGCCAAACTGTTTGATGAACCATCAAACGTAGGCAAATGAAATCTACTAGCTACATGGTGGGTGTCACCATCATGATAATGTCGGTATCCTCTGTGATGGTCATGGGGTCTACTATCCTGCTAGAGCTGAACAAAATCTCTGAATGAGAGGGCTTCCCTGAACTCCTGCCCATAGGCCTAGTACTCTGCAAAATAATCGCCCATATGACCGGGCTCTGCCTCCTGCTGGGCTCCGGAACCCATGTCTGCTCCTAAGAAATTGGGCATGGTAGAGTGTGTAGGGGCATGCGAGGCCACCTGCTGAGTAGTATCATGCTGCTCTGGAAAATGGTGGGATGCACCCGATCCCTCACCAACTTGGAAAACACATGGGCTCTCACGCTGTCTAGCCTCTACTACCATGAATCTCTGCCCCATCACCTCAATCTGCCTTGACAGATCCTGCACTGATTTGAGGAGCATATCCGCAAATCTCTTCCCATCCTCATCTGCCATCAGATCCTTCTGCTCTGCGTCCACCACAGGCTCCTCCTGTTCTGTGTCGTCTATCCGAACACAGTCTCTCTCTCTGTAGGTGTTCTCCAACCTACGCTCAATGTCTCTGTATTTCCTACCTCTGTAATAGATGTAGGGTTTCTCCCTTGGTGTCATAGACTACTAGCTCCACAGGCTGAGCCAGATCTATGCTTTGATACCACTGTAATATTCCTTTCTAGGAATATTCCCCAAATCCCAGCAAACTCCAACCAAATATGTAGAAATGATATAATAACCGGGAAGCTCAAAATGATGAAATTAACAGTGGTACAACATATAATAATGTAAACAAGAAATATAAGCAGATACTCAAGAAACGCAGAGAGAAATGCTAAGCCATTTATTACACTGAGTAATGGACAGAGTACAAGAGGTGATCAGGAAGATAACACCTCGACTTGCACAAGGCAAGTAAAGAAATACACCCAGAATAGCAATGAAATGGCCTCTCTCTAAACTGTGTCCAAGTTGTTGGAGAACTGTTGTGCTACTGCTACTGCTAGAATCAAGTGAGGATTTGGGGCTGTTCCCCTCCTCAGAAAATGTTGAAACTCTGAAATCAGCCTCTACTCAATAAACCCAGAAAATCCTAGAAAGCTTTCATGAAATAGCCGACCCCCGAAAATCACCCCCTTGGGGATCTGTGCAATCCCTCAATGCTCTGTGCTTCCACTAAAGAAAACCCTCTAGAACTCTGCCAAAATCCTCCAATATGCAAGGGCTGATCCCTTGCTCAACTCCCAGCTCAAATCCTCCACAAACCCTCAATCCAAAACTCCTGCCAGAAGGAACTACGTCATCCCTCTCAAGACTGCGCAATCACCCAAGATGCTCAATCCTCCTGCCAAAATGCTGATGAAACTACTGCAAAAATATTGATGGAAATACCTTGCCCGAGCAGGGACTCGAAGTCCCCCAGGGCTAAGGGTGAGATCTTCAAACAGAGACACTCGATGCACTAAACAGTGCTGCAGACCAGCTAAACAGCCATCGTGCTCTAAGTCGAAGTGACTAGCTCAAATGCACATAATCATATGCCAAAATGAAGAGGCTCCCCTCACCTTTATAGTATTGGCCCTTCTCAAACCCTAAGGCCCACCTCCTCCAACATAGCGAGCTCTTGCCACATGCTCCTGTCCATCTGCGCAGTCCCTCCAAGTGTCTGCGTGGGCCCCCTCCTCTACGTGGTTCTATGGCCCCCTTGGCTCCCCTTTAAGTTACAACGTTGTGCTACTAGGGAGTGACTTTATTCTAAAAGTGAGTTATGTCACCCTTTACTCACCTTTTTTATTCATAACTAACTATAGAAGGCGAAATTGAGCAAAATTTGAATATTCCAATTAGCCATGGCTAATTAGGAATATTACATATTACCAAAGATTTATTAAAAACTATGCACATATAACTGCACCTCTAATAAACCTTTTAAAGAAGAATTCTTTCAATGGAATGAGGAAGCAGGAAGGTCTTTTGAAGAATTGAAGGAAGTTATGTCTAATGCCTCGGTATTGGCAACTCCAGATTTCTCTAAACCATTTATCATTGAGTGTGATTCTTCCAAGTTCGGTATAGGTGCAGTATTAATGCAAGAGGGGCATCCAATAGCTTTTCAAAGCAGGAAGCTCAATAAACGAGAACGTCTTAAATCCACCTACAACAAGGAAATGCCCGCTATTATGCACGCACTAGCGAAGTGGAGACAATATCTTTTGGGAAGTAAGTTCTCCATTCGAATAGACCATAACAGTCTCCAACACCTCCTCCAATAAAAAACACTTTCCGAAGAGCAACAAAAATGGATTGAAAATTTTGTTTCCTTTGACATGGAGATATTACAAAAAAGGGAAAGGACAATGTAGTAGCAGATGCCCTATCTAGGAAGGGCGAAGAACCAACATTACTTGTAGTCTCAGTTTTTGTTCTTGAATGCCTTAATGAGATTCGAAGTGAGTATGCCAAGGATCCAAGAATAACTGTGATAGTTAATAACCTTCCAGACAACTCAAAATTTGAATGGGAGAACAATATTCTATGGTGCAAAGGAGGAATCTATCTGAATTCAAACTCCAAGTTTATATCCAATATACTCAAGGAGTCACATGATTCACTATCAATCGGACATGTAGGATTCTTTAAAACTTACTACAATGCACGTCAATCATTCTTTTGGAAGGGGATGAGTTGCGATATACAGAAATATGTAGCAGAATGTGACAAATGTCAAAGAAATAAAAGTGAAAATATTATGACACTTGGATTACTTCACCCCCTAAACATTTTGAATCAGAAATGGGAAGAAATATCAATGGACTTTATTGATGGATTACCTGTATCTGATGGCAAGGATAAGATTTTCATAGTAGTCGATAGACTCATCAAATATGCTCACTTTATTGCAATGAAGAAATCAGACTCAGCTAAACAAATTGCTGAGATATTTTGCAAGAATATTTATAAATTACACGGTTTTCCGAAAGTCATTGAGTGATAGAGATGCCAAATTTAAGGGTAATTTCTGGAAGGAATTGTTCAACCATATAGGAACCTGCCTAAATATGAGTTCCGCTTACCACCCTCAAACAGATGGACAAACAAAGGTTGTCAATAAATGTTTGGAAGCCTATCTACATTGTTACGCCACAATAAAACAAAATAAGTGGGTTTAGTGGCTGCATCTCGTTGAATGGTGGTATAATTCTACTTACCATACGTCAGCAAAAATGACTCCATTCCAAGCTTTGTATGGGTACGAACCTCCGAAATGGAAGGATCTAGCTACCATCCAAACAAATCTACCAGCTATGAAAAACCAACTAACAGAAATCCAAAAAATCATCCAAACCCTAAAAGAAAATTTAAATAATGCAAGAAACCGTATGAAGCAACAAGCTGACTAAAATAGAATCGAGAGAGAATTTGAAGTTGGAGAATGGGTATTTGTCAAGCTCCAACCATACAAACAGTTGTCTTTGAAACAAAAAGGAAAAATCAAATTGGCACCAAAGTTCTATGGACCATACCAGATCAACAAAAAGATCAGCCAAGTTGTATATAGTTTAAGCCTTCTGGATAAAAGTCGTGTTCACAACGTCTTCTATGTATCCAACCTTAAAAGGGCACTTGGTGACCATCAATCAACACAAACAACACTTCCATCTTTAGATGATGAAGGAAGGGTCATTTTAGAGCCAGAAGGTATCATATCCACCAGGGAAAAGAAGCTATGATCACAAGTAATCGAAGAGTACTTGATCAAGTGGAAGGACTTACCAGCAGAAGAAGCTTCTTAAGAAATTGAAGCATTTCGTCAAAAACGTCCCTCGTTACGTATGCTTTGAGGAAAAAGCATCTTTTTTGGAGGAAGTCAATGTTATATAAAAAATTTGTGTTTTGTAAACGATTTAGTTAATTAGGGCACGAGGCATGATAAGAGATCATGCCAGGGCCTCTCATCCTGTAAACTGTCAATTTATATTCATTATTAATAAATACATATTTTTATGTCATTTGTGTTGGTTTGTCTACACCAAGCTATGAGATAACAAGGGCATATGTCAATGTGTAGGCTCTTTCATAATCCATCCCAATATATTAAATCATACCATGCTAGCCCATTGGCTATAATACTAGGCTAGAAAAGCTAACTTGCCATTGGGGGAGGAACCTTGTCACTTCATCTAGGATAGACATTTACACCCTTGCAAGACCAGAAAGTGTTTTAACATTTAGCCCTTCACCTTGGATGACTCAATTTATGTCCCAAATAACTAACAACTCTTGTTGAAGCATCTCTTGGCTGGAGGCTAGAATTTGTTGTTAGATAGGGGCCTTAGAATGCCTTTAACCACCCTTGCTTTTCCTTATCATCAATATATGAAAGTTATTATAGTAGTCAACTTTGCATTATGAGGCTCAAACCAAATTGGTCTAATAAACTTATCATATGAAACAAGAGGTATGATATATATCTTGACACAAGTAGAGAGTTTATGTCATGCCCCAAACACTTAAATAGCATATAAATAGAAAGATAACTAACTCTACACCTAGAGAAGGAGATATAATAATGAATGATATACCTCTTTGAGAGGCCAACCTTCTTTTATAATACAAAAAATGCATAAGATGATATGATCTTTAAAGCTAACTTTGTTTGGTATATATAAGAGACAAAAGGTACAATTACAATTAAGGGTCTAGCCAGTTATTAAAGGGTCGAGCCGATAAATAAGGACAACACTAATATAACAATAGAAATGTAGTAATCCAATATCAAGGGCTTAAGATGCTCATCTCTTTTAAACAAGTGTTTCCCTCAGCACTTGATTAGTTGTGGATATTTTTACATGAACTCATCTTCCCATGTTGTCTCTTCTACTAGAAGGTTCTTCTATTTGGTAAGGTGCCTGGTAATTGCTCAATTTTGCAAATGCTTTTATTCATGTTTCAAGGATTGTTTCTAGTTCTATTATGATTTGCTCCTCTTCGTTAATCTTTAGTAAAATATTATAAATTAGGATCTGGTCACCGACTACCTTTAAGCAAGAAACATGGAAGACTAGATGTACATGTGAAGATGGAGACATAAGCCATACTTCCAATCCTCTACAACACATTGTAGGGACCATAGTACTTGGATGTTAATTTATTGTTTTTTGTTGCTTGAGGGACATCTATTTATATGGTTATAGCCACAAAACTACCTAGTTTCCCACTTCAATTTCTCTTTCATCGTGACATTTTGTATGTTGCTTCATCATATTTTATGTTTTATCCAAGTTGACCTTCAATAGTTGGAGAACCTCTTGTTGATGTTCTTTGTGATCTTCCACTATTTGAAACTTCTATTTCTCTCTCTCAAGGGTGATGTGATGGATAGAGAATGATGGCCATAACATGACATAAATGGGGACATTTTTTTATGAAGTGTGGAAGGATGTCTTGTACCACCATTATGTCAAAGGTAACCTTCACCCATTATGTTATCATATGCAAGTTAGGGAGATACCTTTTTAGACATTTATTTACAATCTTAGTTTGTCCACTGGATTGAGGATGGTAAGAGGAGCTACAAGCCAATTGAGTAGCAAAACAAGAAAATAATTCAATAAAAATATTACTAGTGAAATCTTGATATGTATACTTACAATAATCTTGGGATTTCCATGTAGCTTCTGAATTGTTTTCATGAATGTTGTAGCTATTGTAATTTCTTTAAAAGGGATGAGAAAGGGGGCAAAAATGGGCATAGTTTCTGAGTTAATCCACTACTACCATGATGAAATTCTTTCCTTCAAAGTTTCGTATACTTGTAATAAAATCCATTAAGACCTCTTGGTATAGCTAATGGTTGTAGATGACCTGAGGTTTCAATTGTCTTTCCCTTATGTTGTGGGAAAATCAAACATTCGGTAACAAAATTTTGGACATTAGTTTTAAGATCTTTTTGTTAAGAATTAACATGGGCAAGACAAAACAAGTGAACTAGTGAAAATGGTGTAGAGCCCTTATGTTATACTTTATTGGTCTCAATGTGAAAATTTATAATACATCAATAACCATTCTAGATCTAGATCACATTGACAACTCATCAGTGGATCATCATGGCACCTCATCAAGATAAGAATTACAAGTGTGTTATCGAAATTTGTGATTGTCCAGGAGCTCACAGTCTAAGATTCCCCCCTCAATCACAAGTTTGAATAATTGAACAACGCATGCACCAATAAATTTTTTCATCTTCAATATAAAACTATTGAATTGAGTTTTAATGAAGATATGCCTTAAAAATTCCAATATTTGAATACCTAAAAGGGACCAGCCATTATGTTTGAACATATACGTTGAAATGATTGTTGAAAATACCAATTGCTATGCTAGAATTCCCCATTGTTGATTGGGTGTTAATCTATTTGACTAATTAGACTTCAAAACTTGAAGCCTGATAATTGATGTTTCCCCTTATCAAGTGCAATGAGATAAGTTTTCCAATAGTTTATTCTTGAAAGGATCCAAGCTGGGGCTTTGGATTGTTTCAATGGTGGTTTTTTTGGTTCAACACTAACCATCTTCCATGGAAATTGATGGTTTATGGTTTACCACTAACCAAAATACTTTGAATAAAGTGGTGGTTTTTGGATGACTACTAACCAATCTACTTTGAATAATGTGGTGGTTTTTGGATGACCGCTAACCAATTTTACTTCATCAATTTACTCCCCCCTTTAAAGGTGCAAGAGAATTTATTTTATCATCATCCCCCCCTTAAATGTGGAGAGTACTGTAAATTTTTTTGATATAATTGGTTGAAAACTTTTGCTTTGTTCATTTCTTCATGAAGCTTTTTATTTACCTTTATCTTGCCTATACTATAAGACTAATGCAATTTCTTCACTTCTTTATTCCATCTCCAGGAATTTATCCATCCATAATTGGTTGTCTTTTTAGCCTTCTTTTGATTTTTACATCTTTTTGATAGGTGATTTGTCTTCCCACAATGAAGACGAGGATGGAGAGAAAAACAATGACTCTTCATGTGATAGTTTCTCTTACTGTTAATTTTACACTATTCTATGTTGTTACAATCCTTTAGCCCATTTCTTATCTTTAATTAGCAATCTTTCAAAAACAATTTAATATTCCAATTATCAATAGCAATTGTATATAGAACAACAAATGCAATGAACAATAAGAGACACCAGGTTTAGTCAAAGACCAAGGAAAAAACCCATAAGGAGGAAAACCCTTTTGAATTCTTCTTCTTATTAGACTGTCATAAAATGTTCAACAAAGAGTACAATATTTCAATTCTTCAATCATAAATATATCCAACAAAATCAACCAAACAATATCCAAGATATGAGCCTAGCAACAATACTAATTAGAGTTAACATTCCCATCCTACAATCAACTCTCAAAATAAACCCTAGGTCCTAGACGCATGGAGAGAGAGAACATGTGTGCAGCTGAAATGCTCCAACCGCGGGGAGCACCTTGTATGCATGTTGCTACAGCCAAATTTTTTTTGTTCCAACATTGTGGCTACAAACCAAAAACCCTGAACCACACATATAATCTCAGACCCTGCAATTTCAAACCTATACGAACCAATTTTCGCTAACCACTTCAGAAATGTGCAAGCCAAACCAAAGAAGAGAGAAGAAGAATATGCTTGATGATAATGTCCAAATGAGGGTCACATGACTTGTATTTATAAGCTTCTGAGGGTGTCCAATTTCTCTCTAAGGTCGACCTGTCCTTTTGTGCACATATGGGATTCCACATTAAAAATGTATTTTCCCTTAACCAAATTAAATTTTTCCAAGGGATAGGAGGGGTCTTTCTTGATGAGGAAGGTTTTCCAAAGGAGGGAATTTGTCCCTGGACTACCAAATTAACACTGACAATGTTGGAACTTTCTATCAATACTTTCAATTTCATCTAGAAATCCTGAACTCATAAATTGAATTGGTTTTGAGTAATCTAGAATATAAAAGCTATCATCTTTAGTGTAGCCCAATTCATATCAATTTTTTTTAATGGGATTTATTCCCAACGTTTGATAACCATCTTGGAAAGACCATTTTATTGTTATTTTTCTTCTTCACAATTGTTACTATTGTTAATACCCTTTGTCTGATTCATTGATTCAATTAAGTCATTTGTATCACTTTGTGCATCAATCACCTGGTATCACAAGTTACATCAACTTTTTCCATTATTTCAACTATATCGCATGTTGCATCAAGCTTTTGAATAAGGTCCTACGTATCACAGTTGCATCACTTTTTTTTATGAGCTCTTTTGTGTCACAACTTGCATCAGTGTCCTAGATGAATTCATGTGTATCACAAGATATATTGACCTTTTCTATTAGATCTTTTGTATCACAAATTGCATCCACCTTCATTGTAGAAGCTACATTAATCATATCATCAATCTAATCTTGCTTTTTGCTTCATTTAATTTGAAGAGAATCAAGCAATTGATCCTTCAAATCTATTTGTCTTTCAAGATCTTCTACAGTTGCTAGTGTGTTAGCCATTGTTTAATTATGGTTTGGATTTTGTTGCAATTTCCACTACATTACTTTAATTTTATGGTGCAATTCATGGTTGCACTCTTGCAAATATTTAATTTCTTGAGAGACATTTAGTAGATGTAATCTACTTTACCTATTTTTCCTTTGACATGCTTGCTTGTCATACTCGCTTGATCACACTCATTTAATGTTATGTTACTTTAGGTCTTGAGTATTATATGTTGAAGTTTCTAAGTCTACTAATTAGAAACCCTCCATGCACTTTACTGATTTATTCCTACCTACTTGTTCCGTTACTTAACAAGTTATTTACAATGTAATTACTAAAAATAAACACTAGTGCATGCTCAACATGTTACAGATCATCAACTGAAGGAAACAAAAACAAGCACACAAAATGACACCGTTATTTTTGGACCAATGTCTCTGAAAAAACCCAATGCGAGAAAACCGGTGCGGCTATCTGAGGGTTTTCTTATTAAGCAATTTCAGAGTACAATCTCAATGCCAAATCTGGATTACCCAACAGAGAATGCCCTTGGCAATAGTACCTCTCAGTCTTAGAGAAATGTCCTGGCTTAAACCCCAGATAAACCTTCTGGCAGCTCCTCAGCTCCAATCTGGCCCTGAAACCCCAACGTCACCCTCTCTTTGCCCAACGCTGGCCTTGTGTCACCCTGAATGGGTCTACATTAGCCTCAGGAGGCCTTGCGTCAGCCTTCTGGCCCTCTATGTCAACAACACTGGCCTCTCTGAAGAACTGCGCCAGCTCTTGGCTGCCTATGCGTGGACCTGCATGAGCCCTGGCTGCTACTGTGTCACTCTTTCTAGTTCATGCGCTGATCTCTTAGCACTATCTCTACCTCTCTGTCTCTCTGTACTCAATGCCCCTTAGCAGCAACTCCGATCACTGATTCTATCTCTCTTAGAAAACCCCACTCTAGGGAATAAAATCATTGATCATCTGGTGTGTTCTCCAAGTGACCCTCAAGCCTCCTCTTATAATTTTCTTGTTGACATATCAACAACCGAGATTAAGTCCCTAATCAATGGCTAAGATTAGATCTGGCTTGATCCATGTCTTTTGGACCATTCTGACACAGTTTTATATTAATCCACATTAATATTT